>PVJX010003886.1:0-101879 GCA_004027295.1 Dolichotis patagonum
TTAGTGGTATTTTGATTGGGATGGCATTGAATCTGTATAGTAATTTTGGGAGAATGGCCATTTTTACAATGTTTGTTCTTCCTATCCATGAACAGGGTATGTCTTTCCATTTTCTGAGGTCCTCTTTGATTTCCTTTTTCAGGGTATTATAATTTTCCCTGTATAGCTCTTTTACTTCTTTCGTGAGATTAATTCCTAATTATGTTTGATATTATTGTAATTGAAACTATGCTCAACTATAGCAGAGTAAGAGATATGGTGTTAGATACTGTTGATGTCCAGTTGACTTAATGTAAAGTACTGTGTTGCCTATGTTGTCCTGTTCTGATCTGCTCTGTACTGCCCCCTTTTGTTTTATTCTCTTTTAAATAAAAAAAAAAGAAAAAGAAAAAAAAAACAATCAAAACAGAATATTGAATAAAGCAAAGCAATTAATCAGTACAAAACAACAGTGAGAACAATATTGGATTTCAAAAACAAGATAGAAAGAAATCCCCCATATTTGCTATGGGTACACTCTTACCCTCCCTATAGATCCTCAGACTGCTGGCTCCAGGCCTACAAAGTCAACCAAGCAATGTAAGCACTCGGCTGCCTCCTCTACCTCAGTTGCCACCAACTAGGCCTGTCCTCCAAACTAGCCAGCTTCCTGGGGAGCGGCGGGAGTTGGCTCATGGGAAGTGCAGTGTCTCTTCCTGGGCCCCGCAAGGTTTGTGCAGCTTACCAGAAGGGCTGGCTAGTTGGCTTGTTGGTCAGCTCCAGTAAGTCATGCTGGGACTGGGATAACATGTAGTTGTATGTTCTCATCCACACTAACAGTGTCTGTTTTTAAATGATCCCTGTAGTTTCCAAGTCCATTGTGCCTGCTATTATTTGAATAATGAGTTCTTTGTTAGATCAGTTAAGAATAAGAAAAGCCATAGGCTTTAGTTTACTTTCATGTATAGATACTCTTCACTTAACAACAGTCCAGTTGTCACTAGGTCATTAATTGGTCACTAAACAAGGACTTGTATGTAGTATGTACATTACAGTATTCAGAACAAAAGAATGATCAAAGGAAATTCCAACTTTATGACTTTGCTTTTATTCACATTACTCTTACATATAGTACTGTAATGTATAGCAACGTAAAACCACAGTACTCTACAACCAGCAAGCTTTCAATACTGTATAAATGAAGTACAGTATACAAAAAAAGACATTGAGATTCTACAAACAACTGTACAGAACTGTTAAAAAAAAAAAAGAAAAAGAAAAAAGATGGACCGTAAGTTGTAAGTGCAAATGGCGCCCTGCAGTGTTGCATACATCTGAACAGTCTAATCAGGTTGTTTTTTAAGTGAAAAAAATCTGTATTTTCTAATCCTCTATATAGATTCAAGATTCTGGTCTAAATATTTTTTTAAATTTTGTTTTAAAGAGGGTAAAATTAACCATAACAAAACAACAAAACAGATCATAAGAAAACAATGTAAAAGACACAGATTTCAAAGCAAGTCTCTTGTTTTCTTCCAAATAGTTGTCCATATATTCACATACAATGAATTCATACAAAACAAAATAGTATAAAACTGATCAGAACAGGATGATGAAGGCATTTTTAGGTCTTCAAGACCAGACAATAAGGAAGTCAACAATGGCTTCCAAAGTGTCTCTCATTCTCTTCAAAATAGCTGTCCATACCTTCATGTATGTTGAAATTAAACAAAACAAACCAGACTAAAATCACTCAGAAGAAATAATAATAGTAATGCTGGATTTCACATCATGATGCTACAGAATCAGCACTGGGTACCTTAGTGTCTCTTTTTCTTCAAAGTAGCTGTTCATTTCATCGTGCATTATATTATCGATTCTCATAAACTGTTTAGAAGTTCTACACATGCATGAGTCTCTACATGTATACCTATCCTTTCTGTATTAGAGGGAAAAACAAAATAAGACAAAAAAAATTCCTAGAAAAACACAAAATGAAAAAGACATATAAACAACAATAGCAAAGAGCCCAGAACACTGACAATATAGGCCTTCAAAACAAGGTGGTAGGAGCATAACTAGGGTTGTTATTTTACATTATGATCTTGAAGAGTCCCACAGATCACCATACAATAATATGCACAATTGTTCCAACCCTATTAATGTTAAGTATTTTGTTTCAGAAACTTATAGAATTTGTAGCACAATCATCTTAGCTATCCTAAGTGTGTTTATATAATTTTAGATATTTTTTCTTTTCCTTTCTTTTTTTCTTTTTTCTCATTTTCCCTGAGATATTATTGTTTCCCCTTTAAGCAGATTCTTATCCTTTCACTGTATTTATTGTGTTTTTTGTATCTTATTTATTCTTACCATTTCTTGCACTAGGGAGACTATATGGTATTTCCACATGTGAGTTTGATTTATTTCACTTATGAGTATGGTCTCGAGTTGCATCCATTTACTTATAAATATCTCAATGTGATCATTTTTTATAGCAGAGTAGTACTCCTTTGTATAAAAATAGCACATCTTTTTTATCCATTCTTCAGTTTATGGGCATTTCGGTTGCTTTCAAGATCTGGCTATTACAAATTGTGCTGCTATAAACATGGGTGCACATATATCACTGTGGTATGAGGTTTTCAGTTCTTCTGGGAATATGCCCAGAAGTGGAATTGCTGTGTCAAATGGGCCCTCCAATCCCAGATTTTTGAGGCATCTCCAGACTGACCTCCACAGTAGTTGCACCAGTTTACACTCCTGCCAACAGTGTAGAAGACAAAAGAGTTCCTTTTTCCCCCACAGCCTCTCCAGCAGTTGTTGTTGGTAGTTTTCTTTATCCTGGCCATTCTTTCTGGAGTGAGATGGAAACCTCAGTGTGGTTTTAATTTGCATTTCTCTAATGACCAGTGATGCTGAACATTTTTTCATGTATTTATTTGCCATTTGTATTTCTTCATCTGAGAACCGTGTATTCATGTCAGATGCCCATTTTTGGAATGGGTCTTTCAATTTTGGGGATCTGATTTTTTAAATTCTTTATATGTTCTGGACAGAAGTCCTTTGTTTGAGGAACCGTTCACTAAGATTTTTTTCCCAATTTGTGGGTTTTCTTTTCACTATGCTGGAGATTTCTTTTGACACATAAAAATTCTGTAATAGGATGCGATCCCAGTTATTTTTTTGAGGTATTTCGTGTGCGGTTTGGTTCTTGTTCATGAATTCTCTACCTACCCCCATGTCTTTAAGATTTCTACCTACTTTGTCTTCCAATGAATTTAGTGTTTCTGTTTTAATATTTAGACCTTTGATCCATTTAGACTTTAGTACAGACAGGCATGGGTCTAGTTTTAGTTTTTGTCCTATGGAGAGCCAATTTTTCCAGCACCATTTATTAAAGAGACTATCTTTCTTCCAGTGGACGTGTTTGGCTCCTTTATCAAAGATAAGGTGGCTGAATGTGTTTGTAGTTGTAGTTGTATCTTCTAATCTATTCCATTGAGCTTCAGGTCTGTTTTTATTCCATTACCATGCTGATTTTATTACAGTAGCTTTGTAGTATAACTTCAAGCCAGGGATTGTGATGCCTTTGTTGCTTAGAATTGCCTCTTCTGGTTCCAGATGAATTTTAAGAGTGATTTCTCTATATCTGTGAGGTATGCTAGTGGCATTTTGATTGGGATTGCATTAAATCTGTGTATAACAATTTTGGGAGAATGGCCATTTTCACGATGTTTGTTCTTCCTATCCATGAACAAGGGATGTGTTTCCGTTTTCTGAGGTCCTCTTCGATTTCTTTTTCAGAGTATTATAATTTTCCCTAAATAGATCTTTTGCTTCTTTGTTAGATTAATTCCTAAGTATTTCATTTTGTTGGATGCTATTGCGAAGGGTGTAGCTTCTCTTATCTCTCTCAGTGCTTTTGTTGTTAGTGTATAGGAATGTTATTGATTTTTGAGTGTTGACCTTGTACCCAGCTACATTACCAAATTTATTATACCTAGGAGTCTTTCAATGGAGTTTTGGTGGTCTCCTATGTAGAATATCATGTCATATGCAAATAATGATAATTTAACTTCTTTTCCTATCTTTACCCTTTATTTCTCTTGTCTAATTGCTCTGGCTAGTATTTATAGCACCATATTGAATAGGAATGGTGATAATGGACATCCTTGTCTTGTGCCTGATTTTAGGGTAAAGGATTTTAGTTTTTGGCTGTTTAATATGATGCTGGCTGCTAGTTGTCATGGATGGCTTTTATCATATTGAGGTAAAGACCATCTATTCCAATTTGCTGTAAGGTTTTTACCATAATAAGTGTTGGACCTTATCAAAAGCTTTTTCTGCATCTCTAGAAATGATCATGTGGTTCTTATTTTTGGCTCTGATATGGTGGATTATATTTATTGATTTGCATATGTTGAACCATCCCTGCATTCCTGGGATGAATTCCACTTGGTTATAGTTTATAATATTCTTGATGATTTGCTGCATTCTGTTTGCCAATATTTTCTTGAGAATTTTTGCATCTACGTTCACTAGGGAGATTGGCCTGTAGTTCTCTTTTTTGGTATTAGAGTTTTGGTATTAGAGTAATGTTTGCTCCATGAATGAGTTAGGGAGAACCATTTCTCTTTCAATTTCATTGAAGAGTTTGAGGAGTGTCAGCATTAAATCTTCTTTGAATTTCTTGTACAATTCTGCAGTGAATCCATCTGGACCTGGGTTTTTCTTTGTTGGTAAGGATTTAATTACATTTTCAATTTAATTAATTGAAATTGGGTTATTCAGCAGTTTTACATCTTCCTGACCCAGCTTTGGTAATTCATATGTTTCTAGGAATCTGTCCATTTCTTCTGTGTTATCAAGCCTATGAGAGTAGAGGTTTTTGAAATAGATATTGGTGATCTTCTGTATTTCCACAGGATCTGTAATGATTTCACCTTTTTCATTCCTTATTGCATGAATTTGTATTTTTTTTCCTTTTTAAAATAAGATTGGCTAAAGGCTTGTCAATTTTATTTATTCTTTCAAAGAACCAACTCTTCAATTCATTGATTCTTTGTATTATTTTCTTAGTCTCTATTGCATTAATTTCTGCTCTGACCTTTATAATTTCCTCATTCTTTTGGCTTTGGGCTTCACTTGCTCTTCTTTTTCTAGATGTTTGAGGTGTAGTATCAGGTTGTTTATTAGTGTTCATTCTGTTTTCCTGATGTGGGAGTTCACTGCAATAAATTTTCCTCTGAGGACTGCTTTCATTGCATCCCACAGATTCTGGTAAGATGTTTTTTTTTTTTTTTGACTGTAAATATTGTTTAATTTCTTCTTTAATTTCCTCTGTGATGCACTGATTGCTCAGGAGCGTATTATTCAATTTCCATGTGTGTATGGGATTTTTGCAGTTTCTTTTGTCATTAATTTCTAGTTTCATGGTGCTATGATCTGATAACATGCATGGGATAATTTCAATTCTTTTGCATTTATTTAAGCATGTTTTGTGGGCTAGTATATGGTCTATTATAGAGAATGTTCCATGTGCTGCTGAGAAGAAGGTATATTCTGATGTTGTTGGATGGAATATTCTATACATCTGCTAAGTCCATTTGTTCACAGGTGTGATTCCATTCTGTTATTTCTTCGTTGATTTTCTGTCTAGTTTATCTGTCCCTTTGTGTCAATGGCATGTTAAGATCTCCTGTTATAAATGTGTTATTACTTATTTGATTTTTCATTTCTGTTAATATTTGTTTTGTATAGCTGGGTGCTCCCAAATTTGGTGCATATATATTTGATTGTTATCTCTTCCTCTTGAAGTTTTCCCCTAACTAGTATGTAGTGGCCTTCTTTATCTCTTCAGATCCATTCTTGGTTTGAAGTTCACATTGTCTGCAAACAGAATAGCTACCCCCGCTTTTTTTTTTTTTTTTTGGTTTCCCTTTGCATGAAGTATTGTTTTGCATCCTTTGACTTTCAGTCTATGAGTTTCCTTTTGTATTAGATGGGTTGCCTGTATACAGCATATGGCTGGATGTTGTTTCTTGATCCATTCTGCCAGTCTGTTTCTTTTAATTGGTGAATGGAGGCCATTTACATTAATGGTTATAACTGATATATATTGGTTTACTGTTGACATGTTATCTTTCTGCTGTTGATTCTTTACCTTTCCACTCTGTTTCTCTTGCTTAGTGGTTTTTTGCTATGTCTGTCTAAAATGTCTTTCACTATTCTTTGCAGGGTTGGTTTCGTGGCCATGAAGTTCTTCAGCTGTTCTCTGTCATGGATGTATCTTATTTTTCCATCCATTTTGAAGGACAGTTTTGCAGGGTACATCAGTCGCTTTCCTTTAGGTTCTGAAATACTTCACTCCATGCTTTTCTTGACTTTATTGTTTGTGTTGAGAAGTCTGCTGTGATTCTGATAGGCTTTCCTTTATAGGTGATCTGTCTCTTCTCTCTAGCAGCTTTTAATATTCTGTTCTTATGTTGGATTTCTGGGGTGTTGATCGTTATATGTCTGGGTGTAGTTTTATTTTGGTTATGGTTATTTGGAGTTCTATAAGCTTCACTGATCTTTATGTCAGTTTCTATTCTCATGTTTGGGAAATTTTCAGCTATTCTGTAAATAATAGCCTCTTTATCATTTGTGTTGTCACCTTCCTTTTTGTTTATAAATATCAATCTTGTGTTGTTTTTCTTTGCATCATCTTACAGTTGTTGAATTGTTATTTCCTGGTTCCTTGTTATTCTTAAAAGGTCTTTGCTTTCCTGTTCACAGCTGCAATCTTGTCTTCAAGGTCTGAAATTCTATCTTTTGTTGAGGTGGTTTTGCCAACTTTCAATGGAATTTTTTTAATTTCCTGTATATCTCTTTGAATCTACTTCATGCATTATGTTTGTTTCTTATATTGTTCATTCAGAGTTCCCATCTTTTTGCACTGTTCCTCTAATTTTTTAACTATGTCTTCTTTAGATGTGTTCAGCATTTTTTTCATTTATCATTTCTTCTTTTACCTGGGAGACTATTTCTGATTTGAGTTCTTTTATAGCTTCCCAGAGTTGTTTCTTTACTTCTGTTGTTATCATTTGAGGAATTTCAGATGTATTGCTTATATTTTTTTTTGTGTCCATGTCTCCTAGGCTTGCTTGGGGTGGGCTGGAAGTTTGAGATTGCATTTTGCTCTTTCATTTTGTCATTTTCCTATATTTGTGGGTGTTTTTTGGCTCCCAGGGAAGACTGCAGGCAACTCCTAACTGCTTGGAGTTTACTAGGCATGGGCCATTTAGGCCTGTGGGGACCTTCTGTGCATCTTGTGGTGATTTAAGATGCGGAGTGTGGTCTTACTACCTGGGAGCAATGTTCCAAGGCTTCCCTGTGCACTGGGATTCAACCCATACATGTTCAGTGATGGGGCAGACTGCAGGCCCCATCCTGCAGTCTGGAGTTTGCTGGGCATGGGCCAGTTAGACCTGGTCTAAATGTTTTCCCTTCTCTCTGAAGAACATTCTTTTAACTTTTCTTAAAGATCTATTAGCAACATATTTTCTCTTTTTTCCCCCAGAGCAAGTCTTTATTTCTCCTTCACTATTAAAGGATAATTTTATATAATATGGAACTCTAGGTTGGTGCGTTATTTTTCCCTAACACTTTAAATGTCATTCTTTTCTTGATTATATGATTTCTACCAAGAAGTCTGATGTAATTCTTATCTTTGTTCCTTAATAGATAATGTGATTTTTTTCTCCTCTGAAATCTTTTGGCATTTCCTGTTTGTCTTTGTTATATGTATTTTGAATACGATATATTTAAGTGTAACTTTCTTTCTTTCTTTTGGTCATGACTTTGCTTTTATTTGCTTAACTGTTACATGCAGTACTGTAATATATAACAACATAAAAACTATGGTACTCTACTGTACAATCAGCAAAACTTACAGTATTGGATAAACAAGGTATAGTATCCAAAAATGACATTGAGATGGTTAATTATTTGTCATCACTGGTTTTCCTGGAGGAGCTTGTTTAACTTTTTCCTGATATGAACTTGGTGGTTCTCATTGTCAGATGAGCTTGGAACCTTGTTGTTGCTGAGAATGGCTGCACCTCGCTTTGGAGGAGCTGTGGTCCTTACTTTGAGCATCACTTCCCAGGTCTGGAGGAAAAGATATGTGCTGTGGATTCTCTGGAGGAGCTTGTCACGCTGACTTCCTGATATGGATGCCTGTGGTATTTTTCGGGGGATCTCTGGTCCCTACCTTAAGTGTTGCTTCCTGGCTCCAGTGCAGATTTGTTGGCCTACTGCCACAGCTCTTTCATCCCAGGAGAACAGACTTTCCAGCTTCCACTGATGACCTTGGGGCCTTTCCAGAACAGATACATGAAACGGACTTGCATGGGACATTATCAAGGGCTCTAGGACTGCAGTTGGACTCATGAGGGGCATTGTCATGGTTCTCTAGGTCTAAAGCTGGACTCATGAAGGACATTGTTGTGGGATCCAGGGGCTCAGATGGATTCTCTGGGTCTTTAGTGTGTGAAGAGATTCCCTGCATTCTCTTGTATTTGAATCTTTGAGTAACTATTGTAAAATAATACTATAAATTATGCGTTTTGCATTACATTATTTCCCTTGCAAACCCTGACTTCGGCGCTCTCCTGTTGTCTCTGAGTTTCCCTAAAAACTCCTTAAAAGGTCTCTATCATGTAGTTCTCTCCAGCTTAACCCATGCCATTGTACTGCAGCCTTGCTAATGTGGCTATAAGTGTTGTTTACCTCGAGCCTTCTATAATCTTATGATTAAATTTCAGGGGTTGTGTTGTGTGTGAATCTTAGTCCCTTTAGAAGAGCTCCTTAGTCTTCTCCCCCACCATTTGATGTGAGACAGAAAGGGTATTAAAGTTTAGATCTGAAAGGTTCCTCAACAACTCATTTTTTGAAGGGTTGGTCTCTGTCTTAGTGCTATTGGGATGTGGTGAAAATTTCTTGAGAAAAATTTAGGTCACTGGGATCACAGCCTTAAAGCAGATCCTAGGCCTCTTGCCTCTCCTCTTCCTCTCTCTTTTGCTTCCTGGTTGTTGTGGGGTGAAATGCTGGCTCCACCATGCAGTCCACACCAAGATGCTCTGCCTCACCACATAGGTCTAAGGTAACACTGCTGAGAATCCCCAGAACTGTGAGCCAAAGCTAATCTTTTCTCTTTTAAGTTAATTGTTTTTGGTATTTTGTTACAGTTAGAAAACACTGTCTAACATGGGGCTTATGTTGTCTAATTGCTATTCTCTTGGGTTAGATAAGCTTCTGGTAAAGTAATTTCTCTTGAGGGTAGCCTTTGTTATGGGAACACAGTGCTCTAGTTATAGTGCATTATGGTTATTGTTCCCCTGGGATGTATGTCACATGGCTGTTTTTCTTCTTTGCAAGTGATTTTTCTTTCCCTTTTACCATTAAAAACCTGGTGGACTCTTGGAAGTAAAATTTCAAAGTGTGGGAGTCTATGATTGGCTTTCCAGAGTTTTAGATTTTTCAAGCTAGTCCTTGTTTAGTCACCAGTCACTGTTACGGTTTATATGTAGATGTCCCCCTAAAACCTCTTGGGATCACGAGCAGGGTCTAAGAAGGTGACTTGGTTATAGGGGAATTATAGCTGGTTTGCTGCCAAGAGCTGGGACCTGGTTGGACGAGAGGGGTCACATGACCCAGAAGGGTGCATCTTCCTTTTTGGATCCTCCCTTGACTCTGCTTCTTGTCTACCATGCCATGAGCAACTCTCCTCTGCCATGCCCCTCTGCCATGCTGTTCTACTTTGGAGCCAGCTCACTGTGGACTGAAACCATGAGCAAAATAAAGCTGCCCTCCTATAAATTGTGGAGGTTAGGTATTGTGTCTTAGTGGGGAAGAAAGTGAATTAGACAGTAATTTACCAGTTATGTTCCTCCCAAGTACCATTTCCAGTGGCTTCTGTTCCTGGTAAACTGGAGCTTTCTGTGTTTACTTATCTCTCCAGTTTTGAGCATAGTGGTTTGCCCTGTTTGTTCAATGCTGTGATGGGTCTAAGAAGAGTTGCTTTTTTCAGTATATTCACCTTTTCTCTTGTGAAGGCGAGTGATGACTTCTGCGCTCTTTGCACCCTGAAGCAGAAAAACATCCTGTTTCTTTTTAACCCTACTTTCTTGTATTTAACGTACAGACTCTATCTCTTTGCCCTGTGTTCTCAATACTACCTATGTTCTGATATTTTCAATTCTTCCTTTTTCTTTTCTTATGCCTAGCCTCCTAGGAGTTGTCCATAGGTCTGTGTATGTTAGTGATTAGCCAGTGTTTGGTTAGAAATTTTCTGCAAACATGAGGTTTCCTATGCAGTCAGTTTTACAGTGCAGTGGTCATGGAGCTCATTCAGTGTCCATGTTGTTTCTAGGTTTGTCTCGTTTTCACTCTCTTCAAGGCCTTGTTCTCTTTGTGTGTCTAGACATAGTCATGCTGTCAGCCAGGCTCTGTAGAAGGATGACCCAGGATCTTTTTGCTAAAATGCTGGCCTCTACTGTAGTTTTCTGATTTGTCCAACTGGAATTGTAACGTCAGACTTGGAGAGAGGCAGGCTTTCCACATTCATTGTAAGAGTGAGTTTCCTGCCTTCTTTTTCAATCCAGTCACCCCTGGTCTTGGCCCCTCCCTACTGCTGACGCAGTCTTCTGGGCTTCCTGACCAGGTGAGCCCTGGTAACACTGGAGTAGGTGAGGTCTGCCATGAAAGGGATGAGAACTGGCCCGGGAAGAACTGCTTCCCATGTAAACCTACTTAGAGCCGAGTGAGCAGTAGTTGGCAACAGGGCTTTTTGACTATTGCATACATAGACATAGAGCCTGGGGATTTGGAATTTCTACTATAATGTTGGAATTCTAGAAGGAAATTATGGAATGAAAAAGTAGTACTGTAAGTTGATATTAATAAATTTTTTACAAAATAAAGTGTTTACAAATCAGGTACAATTTAGTTCAACTCAAATAACTTTGTGCATATCTCCTTTAATGTGAAATGCAGGATATTTGATGAAACGTGGATAGGTGGGGTTTCTCAAGAAATGTAAGAGTATTTGGAGCTTGTAGAGATCTTGGAGATACGCTCTTGATAGACAGCCTTGAGCATCTAGCCTTATTAGCAATCCTGAAGGCAAGCCACATGTCCTCTTCCTGCAAACAACACCAGCCCATGTCACTAACTCAGCCGAAGTTTCTCTAGAATGTGCTGTGACCAATGGTGAGGATGATGGACATTCCTTAGTCCCAAGCCATTCAAAGGAACAGCACCTTCAAGGAAGAAAGGGAAAAAGGAAGGAAGGGAAGAAGGAAATGGGATTGAGAGACATAGCTGGTTTGAAAGAGGGAAAATAGCTGCTTAATCTTTCAATCCATTAAACAAAAGGCACATTCTCAAGTGAATAAACAATACACAGGGGTTTAATTACTGAGCTTGGGGAGAGAAAATAAAACACAAATAAGATGTGTAATCACTGTAGAGGTATATAATATATGCAGGACATAATCGTGAACATTTGAATTGGATAATGTGTGAAGTATCTGACCATTCCCTGGAGCCAGGCTGAGACATTATCACTTCGGAGTCCAGTGTCCTCTAATCTAATTGGCAGCATGGGTTATGTATTTTTAAAGTCAGAGTCTTCATGCAAATGTAGGGTATCATTTAAAACTTTTACAGGGTATGTACACTGTTTTCTGTGTCTTTTGTACAGAGAAAAAACATGCAAGTCCCTCCCTTTCTTCTGAAAAATTTGCCTGGCCAAATCCTCTGCGCTCTTGAGCTGATAGCAGATGTGGAAAGGGCTAATGGCTCCGACCCCAGTGTCTCAGGCTGGGTGTAGAAGGACTGCTCCTATGGAAACATTCTCATAGACTTCATAGGGCTTCTGAAAGTTCCAAGTGCCTATGACTGTTAATTTTGATCGTTAACTTGCTTGACTTGGAAGAACCCCTAAAGGATTAGTAAAGCACATTGCTGGCATCTGGGTGGGTCATGAGGATGTGACCTTGGTGACTGTATTTTCTCTCTGGTCCCTCTCTGGTGCTTTTTCCCTGTGTTCTTTTCTCCTGGCCGCCATGAGGTGAGCAGCATTCCGCCACCATGTCCTGCCGTGATGTTCCTGCCTTAGAAGCAGCTAACTGAATCCTCTGAAAGTATTAGCCAGAACGAACCTCTCATCCTTCAAGTTGTGGTTATCAGGCATTTTGCCCCAGCAAAGGGAAAGTTGAGTAACCCAATGCTTTATCATCCACTCACCTAACTATGCAGTTCATCACAACTCCAGGAACATGTTAAGTTAGGTATGGGTTACTTTCTGCAGATGGAGGAACAGATTAGAGAGTGTAAGTGGCTAGGTCAGGGTCCTTTGGTACCACAGCTCAGAGATTTTTTTCCCCAGATAATTAGAAACAGGTTTTTGTCCCACTTCTCTTCCTTTGCAATGGGAGTAGCTGGGAGTAGTTGGAGGAATGCAGTGTTGGGTGTGTATGCCTTCCAGTTGCCCATTTTGGGATGGGCCTTCTAGGAGAGCATGCTATAGCTAGAAAGGTTACTAACGGGGTTTGTCCACCAATTGCTTCCATTTAGGAGCTTAATTTTTAACTTTTAGGTGCGGTGGGGGAAGGCACTGGATGCGGAATACATTTAATAATTAGAAAAGAAAAACATTGGGTAGGACTTTTTTCCCCTGGTACTTTAAATTGAACCCAGGGCTTCATACCTGTCAGGCAGGTGCTCCAACATGTAGCTACATCCTGCTGTCTCAGTTATTTCTGTCATTTCTGGGATGAAATACCTGACACCTACAATTGAAAGGAAGGGAGGGTTATTTTGGTTTACATTTGGTGGAGGTTTCAGTCCATAGTTAGCTGGCTCCCATGTAGGGCAGCATGGTAGAGGACAAACATCTCTAGACATGGGGGCAGGAAGCAGAGAGAGCGAGCTCAAGGAAGGGGGAGGGAAATAGACCCTTCTAGGCTGCATCCCCAACGGCCCACTTCTTCTGACCAGACTCTCCCTGCCCCATCACACTGAGCTATAACCTCATCAGTGATCCAATCCACGGGTAAGTATCATAACCCATCATCCAGTCACCCCTCAAAAGCTCCAGCTATGAGCACATGAGGCTTTGGGGGACATCTAGATATAAACTGTAACATCCTTCCATCACATTTTAAAAAAAAATTTTATTTAAAGAGAAAAAACAAAACAACCAAACAAAACAGAAAAAGGGTAGCAACAATAGAGAATTCCAAAGGCATAAAATGAAAGAACAACAACAAAACAAAAACAAAAACACTAAGAAATCCGCCACTTGATAAGTTGCATACTGTCATCCTTGGAAATAGTTGTTCAAGTTACAAAATTAAAGCACACAAAGTAGACATTCAAACAGTGAGACTATTAACAGTTCTGCTCAACAATCTAACAAAAACAGTAATGTGGTCATCTATCTTACACACTTAAACATACATGCAGTTATATGCTTTAGAGCATTTTCTTTCTCTCGCTCTCTCTATATATATATATTTAAAATTTTATTTTAAGGGGGGTAAAATTAAACACAACAGAACAGAATGGGACATAAGAAAGCATAAATTTCAAAGAAAGCATAAATTTCAAAGCTAGACAACCCGAGATCTTTACTATCTGTCATATTGTCTTACGTTCTCTTCCAAATGGTTGTCCATATCTTTGCATATGGGGAGCTCATACTAAATAACATATCAATCTTTTCACAAGATGTGTAGTTTACTGGCTCCCACTTGCTAAGGGGGGAGGGACACAGGACAGGGGACAGGACAACATGAGATGTTCGATTCTCAGCTCACACCTCACATCCGCCCCCCAGAGAGAGGAGGAGCTACTTGTTCTCCCGGCACTCTGAGTCAATTGCATGGTGCAGGTCCCGACGCACCAGGTGGCCTTAAGAATGGATGGAGAAGCAGAAGGACTCATGGATGTACTTGGGTAAAGCATGAAGTGAGGGTGTCAGTTATGTATGTTATTTGGTGCAAGGAGAACTGAAAAGTTTAGTTACTTGTGTTTGAGGGTCATCAGCAGTGGCCCCCATTTGTTCAGCACCACAAAAATCACATCAGATATTCTTTTTGAGAGCAGAAGGGAATTCAGAATGAGATTCCCAAAATACAGTACATGAAATCTTTTACAGTTGCTAAAGAAGGACCACAAACAGCGCTCCAGACTTCTAGGTATCAAAATAGAAGCAAACTAGTGTGTGAGCCAGCAAGCCTTTCCTTTAGAGGGTAGAGAGTAGACAATTAGGATCTGTGGGCCACACACATCTCTGTTGTGTTTTCTTCTCTGTACTCTGTTCATTTGCCACATCCTTTTACAATTCTTACTTGCAAATTAGATACAGGCTGTGGGCCACATTTGGCCATAGTTTACTGACCTGTGTTGGATAGATGCTTGCCATCAATAAGGTAGAAAGTTGCTGGGGTTGCGGGTGGGGTCACATGAGTCACAGATGCTGAGATCATAGAGTTGTGTTTGTGATTCTCTGTCACATTACCTCTGCGGAGCCACATCAGGTGTCCAGAGGAGGGCTGGGTGGCAGCCTCTGCTGAAAGCTGGCGAATCAGTCAAGGATGTTACCAATTCCCACAGTGGATTGGCCCCACTTGAGGTGACAGGCAAGTCTTCTTGCACGCTGCGCCTGTTTTTGCCTCCTACGACATGGATCATAGTAAGTGTCCTGCTTGCCTTTCAGAGTAATTCTAAGCATCAAATGAAATTCCATATGTGCAATTGCCTTGTGCACAATTCTAACCACTGCTAAAACGTTAATTACTGTTGATCAGTTGAGGCAAGCCAGCTGCAGGGGAGCTGGTCCATGTAGGGCGTACTCCCAAGATACCAGGTAAGTCCAGCAGAAAGGAGGCCAAAGCGGGAGGATTTCCAGTCAGTTCACATACAGGAAACATACAGGCAGGAGCCCTGGGCTCTGGGAGCTCACGGTGGACGCAGCTGAAATAGCATCTAAGGAAAACTGGAGGTTCCATTTGACCCAGCTATCCCCCTCCTAGTTATCTTCCCAAAACAGTGACATCATAGAACAGGGGTGTGTGCACACCTGTATTTACAGCAGCACAATTCTTGACAGTTAAATCTTGGAAATAGCCCATCAACAGATGAATGGATAGCAAAGATGTGGTATTCATACACAATGGCATACTACTCTGCTGCAAAGAAGGATAAACTTGAGACATTTTTATGTAGATGGATATACCTTAGGACCATAATCTAAAGTAAACTAAATCAGGCACACAAATTTAAATGTCACATTACTTAATTTGTGTGAGAAATGCAAAATATAAATAAGGAGTGGAATGTGGGAGAGATATTAGGAAGTAGGAAGAACTTGTTTAAGAGAGGGAGAAAAAAGGGGAAGGAAGGGAAAAGGAATTTAAAGAAAAAGAATTGAATGAAAAGAGAGCTTTTGTAACTATGGATGGGAAGGTTTAGAAGGAGAGGAAAAGGGACAGAAAAAAGGAGTAAGATATGCCATGTACAAGTACACTTCGTTTTATGGAACTAAGGCTAGACATCTCTGTGACACATTCTGCACATGTGCTTTGTATCAAACAGAGCATACCAGGCATCATTGATTTTTTTCCATTTATAATCCAGCTCATTTGGATAACACCCGCAGGTGTGTTTATCAGTGCAGGTTTCAAACACAAGGACACAGAAAGCGGTCAAGGTGCAGGAAACCCCGCATTATATGCCCCTTGATAGTTCTGATTATCTGGCAGCAACTAGGTGTCCAATGATTGAGTTCAATTATGATACCAGCCTGGCGTTAACAGAGATGCCCAGCTGAGGGGCTTAGTCCCGGGCTGCATGCACGGCGCCCCGCTGAAACTGGGGTGTCCAGCTTGCTGCATCTGCCTGACCCACCACAGACAGATCCAGAAACTGCTGGGACCAGCCCCTCTTCAGCTTTGGCGGTTCACTGGGGTGGTTCCTAGAACTCACAGCACTTCCATCGCTGCTGCTGGTTTGTGATAGCCAAATAGAGGAGACCTCTGTGTGTGTGTGTGTGTGTGTGTGTGTGTGTGTGTGTCTCCACACGTGGGCGTCTTTCCGCTCTCTGTGCACCACTTCCTGCCGCCACTGCGTGATTACGAGCCCAAAAGCCCTCGGAACTTCGTGCTGCAGGTTTCCAACCTCCTCCCACCCTGGAGGATGGCACAGCGATGAAAGCTCTTACCCTGTGGTCACCTTTCATCTTCCTAGTGACCGATCTCCTTCCCCAAGCTCCCGAGGGTCCCCATCCTGTGTCACTTCATTAGGACAGATCAGTTGTGGTTGAAGGAACATAACAACTCCTGTCACTCAAGTAATGTCAAAGATTTTGTAGCTCTCTGCCAAGAACTGGGGACACAGACCAGATACATTTTCACTATATCACAGTATGAATTTTGGGAAATACTATCTCTCATTTCTGCAGTTCTCTGTCTCTGGTGTGCCACATGCGGCTTGTTATCATTGCCTTTGTGCTGTTTCTGTTACCTTCTCGTACATACAAGTCTCTGCCTTCAAACATGCCCTGAGCTCAAATCCAGACTGGTTTCCTTGTTTGGGTGGGACCTACACCAGCAGGAATGCAGTTAGGATGTTGCCCTTTAGTTATCCTGTGATAGTGTGAGCATGAAGAACTTTTGAACATCCACCTTCATAATTCCTAGTTTGATTTTGGACCCTCAGCTGTGTTGCAGTAGTCAATAATGACTAAGAAGCAACTTCAAAACTGAAAACTTTTTTGTTTCACCCTGGCATATGAATGCCAAATAGCCCTGTGTTTTGTTCCTTCTCCTAGAGGACAGTGTCCTTGTAAGCGAGGAGGTATCATTCTTTTCACCTTTTTTTTGTTGTTGTTTTTTTGCTTTTTCTGTTCTTTTGGTCAGACCTCTCATGGTTTTAAATTTGCTCTCTGAATTTCCACCCTGAACATCTCCCCACTACTGGGTTGTGCAGAGTTAAACATGGCACCCTACAGTCAAATGTCTACACAGAAGGATGTGACTTTCTTTTGCAACCGTACCTAGGATTGGACATGACAAATTCTGTAGGTTTCATTTTATATTTTATAAAGAATTAGAACAGAGGAAGTCAATCTTCAAGAAGTAAGAAATGATAAGGAAATGGAAATATTATCCTGATTTTACCAATGCATGTTGTGAATATGTACTGAAATGTCATAGTCCCTAAATATGTCCCATTGTTAATAAAATTTTTTTATGTTTAAGGGTCAACTTTATACTGTATACGTGTGTCAAATGATTATATGGGATCCCCAAAATTTGTACAAGTACATAATCATTTTTAAAAAGCGATATCTATTTAGAAATTCTGTGAGTCCCCTCTTCCTTGCCTTGCTCTTTGCAGATTGAGTTAATCATCCTTAGCTTCAGTAACCTCTGGGTCATCGCCAGTCCCAGGGTCTCAGCATATGTCTCGTCCCTATGCTCAGTTCTTTCCAGAATGACGTGAGGCATTTTGTAAACAGGTTGAGTTGTGAGTAGCATTTATATTCATTAGTACTAATTATTATGCACACTCATCCAGAGGTTGAAACGCATCTTTTATAAATGGAAAGAGTACGTATGGACGTAAGTGGCAACTTCTGTGTCTTGCACCGAATGTGCCTTTTCTTTTTCATCCCTTTCTTCCTTTATCTGCTAGGATTCCATGCCCCTCACCCAAATCAAGAAATAGGTTTAACATTTCCCATCTGATTTATTATTATTTTCTGGTAGGAGGGCAAGGAAAGATATAACATAAACCCAGATTTCTCTGGCATCTTCTCAGCTGTTTTCTGATTTTTTTTTTTTACCTTGTCATTTTATTTTCAGTTCTCTCCATGTCGTCAGATTATATCGGAAGAAACCTAATGGGTCCCACAGGTTTGATCAAAGAGCTCTGTGTTGGTCAGGGTAGGCCTTTTCAGTTCTTGCCCGAAGTAGAGTTTCTGCTCTGCAAGGGAACAGCACGCCAGAAGCATCGAGGTCAGCTCTCCAGTGCACCCCTTTTAAAAGGTTGCTGACCCTTGATCTGCTCCAGTGGCTTATTTACTGCTCCTGTCACCTTCCTCTACAATACTCTGTGAACTTAGAGAGTTTGTGTTCACATCTCAGGAGGCTGGTCCCCACCTTTGAGCTGGCCTCTTATTTTTATGTGCACTTCTGCTGAACCTCAGTCTTTCAGAACAAGGCCAATGCGCTGCTTTCAAAATGCAGAGCTGATGGTGGTTAAATATAAAATGTGAATCTATTACTAAGGTGTAGTAAGCCCCTTTTCCTTCCCTAAATGTCATAGCATCAAAGTCTTATTTAGAGGTTAGCTTTCAGCTTCTTGGTCTAATTGATCAAATTTAGAAGTTCTGTTTTTCCCTACATTTCCCCATTTCTCAGACCTATACAACTTAAATTGTGGAAGCACTGACTTTTGATGGTGTCACATTACAGGCATGTAAAATGAGACCTAAAAAAAGAAAGCAAAAAGTTTTCAGGTAAAAATATATTAAAAGATATGCCTGGATTTAAGATGGTAAAATCAATAGAACAAAAATACATCAAAAGGTCATTTAAAACGTAAGTGAGTTTAAAAAAGCTATTAAAAAGTACTTAATTGTGTCTTCTAAAGTTTATCTATATTTATAAAGAGCAATTTTTCAATTAACACACATTGGTTTAATTCATTGAACCTGTCTGCAGAGGTCAGGGGTGATTTATCCTCTTCTTTCTTCCAATGCATATCTTTGCATATGCAAGCATTCATTGAAGAAGTTTATGGTTTGGAGAAGATAGATAAGTCAACCTGGGCAGAGTGCCAAGTGCTCCTGGAGCCAAGATTGAATCAGAGCCTGAGGAAAGATGATACCACCGTGGAGGTGACCCAGACTCCAGGCAGCTTAATAGTATAGGCAGACAGCTTGGGGAAACCCATAAACCACACCCTGGTTTTGGCTTTATCCTTAACAATGCTGTGAGATCTTAACCTAGAATACCACATTCTCTATGCCAAAGTTTTTCATTTAATTCGTCTAGTGCTTGTGAACAAGCTGTAAACTCCACAACAGAATCCTCCCTAGAATCGTCAGCGTCTACTGCTGCATCACACGAGCCTGGATTTCTTCCAAGCCAGTTTCTCCAGTTGTGTTTTAGATGTTGAAATGTAAGATAAGGGACTGTGGGTGATACTCTCATAGTAATAGTCAAGTTTAAGTTTTATAATAACTATCAATCACATGACAGTAGTAGTGATGGTTTTTCAAATTTGGGGTTTGTTTTTTTTGGTTTTTTTTTTGGTGAAACAGATAAAATTCATTGTCAGGTATCTATCATGGAAACAAAATCAAAAGTACAAATTGAGAAAAAAAGGGTTTTTTTTTTACTGTGTGCTAAGTTGTTTTCTCAAACAAAACAAACAAACAAAACCAGGTTCATAGAGATTAGCAACTCTAACTGTAAGTCAAGTTTGTGTGTTTAAATAGGCTGGCTGTGCATTCATTTTTAAACTACTTACAAGAAAATTTATAAAGAAGCTAGGCATAGGGGTGCATGCCTGTGATCTCAGAACTCTGAGAGGCTGAGGTAGGAGGATCACACAGTTGATACCAGCCCAGGCAATTTAGTAACTTGGCAAGACCTTGTCTCAAAGTATAAAAAAGGTCTGTGGGTGCAGCTCAGTTACTGGGGTGTAATCCCCAGTACAAAAAGACCAGTGAGAGAGATTTAAAGTATTCTGGAAAGCACACAGGAGCTTGGTGAAGTTGCATTCTTAGAAGCTCTACATTTTGAAAATTTCATGATTCCCTTTTTTGACAACCATTTTTATTCTTCTTTCCTCTGAAAATCTGTAAAATGTTCCAAAGCAGTGCCCTGGCGGGAGTGGAGCAGTGTAGACGACTGTAGTAAAGGCACTGCTTCAAACTGGCTAGCATGAGCACTGAATAAACACATATTGATATTATAGAACAAAATAATATATTAGCACATTGCTCATTTGTGCTCTGATGGCCGCCCTGATACTATTTGTCATGTGGGGATGACAGACACAATTACACCCGAGTGCTAATAGAGTGGAAGGGCAAAACTGCCTGACCTCGGCATCCGGGGTCGATTTAAATGTTTGATGTCTCATTGGATTAGTATCACAGTGTGAAAGACAAAGCTCAAACTAATGGAAATGAGCCTGGATATGCAATACTGCTGATTGGGCTGACATAATTAGAATAATATTCTGCGCAGAGCTAATAACAAGCCAAAGAAATAAATAACCAAGAGATAACCTAATTGCTGCATGCTAAAACGCTCTCTTGAATATGCTAAGGTTAGCATTTTCTATTTACTTATAAAGCGCACTGGTGGGCTTCAAAGAAAAACAGAATGAGCAAGACAGAGGAGAGGGTACCCATGATGCCCTGCCCTCTAGGAGCTGGTTCCCTCCCTGGGTTCTGGTGGCTCTTTCAACAGTCACCGATAGTCTTGTTGTAGGCCTCCTGTACACCAGGCACAGGGCTGGGCTCCTGGAAGAGGGACACTGTGACAATGTGAACTGGACACAGGCCTGGCCCTCCAGGAGCTTACAGTCTCCTGGGAGTGATGAGAAGTGTATTAAGCCCGCACCTAGTAGGGAGACACAAGCAAGAGATGACAAAGCTGGAAGAGAGTTCAGGAAACTGAGCTGAGAAGGACTTCAATTTCAACAGATTTGCAAATTCAGGGACCCAGAGATTCAAACAGAAAAGGCAAATACTGAGGAGAGTACCTTGCTATATCCCTGCAGTGCCTGAGAAGATCCCCGTTTATTCTAGACTTTTTCACTTGTGTTGTCTTAGTTTTTATAGGAGTTTCCTCTACATTATTGTGCACAGCTTGTGCAAGTTTGAAGGCAAAGAGATACACTCTGTTGAGCTCAGAGCAAATGGATTTATTGCTGGCATCCCAAAGGAAAAAGGAGATGCAGGAGAACTCCCAGAAATGGAGTGACTCTTTCTTGTGGAGGAGAGCTCACATTTCTTTTGGTTCACAGCTATTAATGCTTAGTGTCAAGAATGCTGCCTGGAGAATAATAAATGCTGAATAAATACTTGTTGAATGGATGCTTAGGTCATTCCTGCTTAAAGCCAGCCAAGTATGGACTGAACCTAGTAAAACCGTGGGCCTCTCCGCCTCTAAATTGTGAGTGTTAGGTATTTTGTGCCAGGAAAGCCTTTCCTTTTCTTTCCTCCATGGATTATTCCTCCTAGTCCTTTAAGACATAAAGCAATAGTCACATTCTCTGGGAAGGTGACCTGGGTCTCAGCTGCTCCTCTGAGGCCCCTCTTGAGTGGAAGTTGTGCCTGACTGTCCTGGGGTTGCTTTTCCCTGGAAACATTTGGACACAGCAGGGACTACATCTAGGCAGCCTGCATTAGGAGTTCATTGGAGTTCAGCTGCTCCACTGCTCCACTTAGGAGGTGTGTGCTTAGGCAAATTATATAACCACTCTATGCCAAGTTTCCTCATCCTCAAGACAATAATGGTACCTTTCTGCTAGGGTCGCTGTTAGGACTCAATTTGGAAAATTGTTCCAATAGTCTCTGAAAGGTAGTATGTGCCATACAAGTGTTAATTATCATATGGCATTACTAGTGGTAATGGTAGGTATGAGATAACTTAAAATAGTGCCTGGCATTTACTAACTGTTAAGTAAATGTTGGTGATTATTATTATTATCAGCTCTGTGGAGCAGAACTGGAGCAGAAGCCTTGCAGTCAAGGATCAGCACGCGTCAGAGAGTCGAGGGGTCATTTAGAATGTCACTAGGAGGTTGAAATTGAAGCCTAGAAATTGGCCCCCTGTGTTCCTAGTTCAGTGGCTGGACCCCTAGCTGGAGACAACCACTGTGGCTTTAAAGGTATTGACTAGTGATGCTTCCTGGCAAGCAGCAGGCTTCATGATCTGTGTAAGACACTGACGACAAATGTGCTTCATGGCTAACTGATTGGCCTTGGCAGTGATTGAGAAAGTCAATATTGAAAAAGCAATTTTTTCCCCTCTGTCAAGAAATGATGTCAGCATTGGGAATAGGGAGCTTGGTAGACTGAGTGCAACCTGCTCATTGTGAAAGGTAAGATGGTCTCAGTAAAAAAATCACTAAGTCAGTTAAAACCTGGGACTGGTTTCTCCCATTTCACTCTGGAGCTTGCCACCGGTTCTGGAAGGCTATGTCCTAGCACATGGTCTTCAGACATGGGGAAGGCACAGCCTTGCTGTGGAGTGGCTTGTGCATCTTCACAGGGGAGGGTATTTGGGGTTTAGTTTTCTTTTCTTACAATAACTTTCATTCTCTCTTTGTATCTAAATGGGTGATGATCGATGTCATTCCTGGGTGGAGGTGTGCTTTTTCCTTGGAAGCAGAATTGTAGGCCTATTGGGAAAAAAGCATGTTATTTAATTTCAGTAGGGAGTTAAGAGGGAAGCTCCATCTGGGCATGGGCGGCACCAGCTCAGGGTTATAACCTCTTTAGGATACAAGGAGAAGTACAAGGAAGGCTGCTTTCTCCCTGTTCATCCTGCCATGGACTGTCTCTCCTTTGCCAGTTCCTTCAGTCAGGCTGTCCTCCCCGGCGCCAGCTGACTATGAACTGAGACCTCTACAAAATGTGAGTTGAAATAAGCCTTTCCTCCTTTAATATGTGGGTGTTGGGTATTTTGTTCCAGCAATGAGAAAAGTAACCAAGATACTATCTTCTTCAGAACCATCTAGTAGACAAATCAGAGCTGAAAAGAAAGAAAGAAAGTCTGGCTAAAATGGTACCCACCACAAGGATGAAAATTTGAACCATCTGGGATTGTATTTTCTTCATACAATTACGATCAAGGAATGCGGTTCGTATTAATTTAGTACCAAAGCGAACTGCCAGTTCATAAAGAATAATAAGATTGCATCAGTTTATCCCTGAGGAAACGCTGTTCAGGATCAGATGCTTCAGCATTCTCTGGGGCGTGAGGCTCTCACTGTGTCAGATTTCTGCTAAATCTGACAACGTGGTAATCTAGAAATTCCTACTGTTAGATGTTAGAGTATGAGACACATGAGCTTTTGCTATGGTGCAGATGGTCCGGTTTGCCATGGTATGAAAAAACCAGAGGAATGGTAGACATCATTATCACCACCCTTTTAAACCCAGGTCCCTCAGAGCCCAAAGTGATTAGCTTGAGTTAGAATGCAAAACAGCCAGGCAAAAGAGCTCTGCCCAGGTCCCGAGATTTACGACCTGTGTTTCCCGAAAATAAGACCTACCTGGGAAGTAAGAGTTGGCCAGTGTCACGCAGAAGCCTTTGCCTCTCTATTCGGTTGCTCAGTGGCTGCTCTGAGACAGGTAAGGCAAACTGTTTGGGGTTGGCATTTTTTTTTTAATCTCAGTTTTCAAGACTGATTATTTTTCACTTAGGTCTTATTTCTGGGGAAACAGCATAACATTTCTGTTGGAATTCCATGGTTGGTCTAGGATGACATGCTTTTTTTTCTTTTAATTAAAATTTTAAATTTCTGAGAACCTTTTATTTTACCCTTTTTATTTTTATTGGTTCATGTTAGTAATACAGAATGAGATTAATTCTCGTATTGATACATACATATAGTGCACTTTAATGACTTTCATTCCTGTTATCCACCTCTACTTTTCCTCTTTCCTCTCCCTGTTCTATTCCCTATCTCTTAAAGGCTACCTTCTCGTTTCCTGTAATCTCTCCTCCAATTAATTACTCACATAAGAGAAAAAATATTAACTGTGTGTCTTAGTTACTTTTTACTCATCGCTGAGACAAAATACCTGATGCCAAAAGTTGGGAAAGGAAAGGTTTATTTCTTACAGTTTTTGGAGGTTTCAGTCCATAGTCAGTTGGCTCCAAGGCGGGGTGGCATGGCAGGGCCGCAGTTCATGGTGGCTGTAAACAGCAAAGCGGAAACCAGCAAGAGAGAGACACACCTTCTTCCTGCCATTACATCACATCCTGGCTCCACCCCCTAGGAGGGTGTAGCACTGATACCACCAATCCAAGTGCTAGACAATGAACCAGTCACAAATGTACAATGCAAATACATGAGGCCTGGGGGCCACGGACATAAACCATGACACTGTGTGAGACTGGCTTATTTAACTTAATGGTCTCTGGTTCCATCCATTCTCCTGCAATGATTTCATAATTCTTTTCTTTCTTCCTTTGTTTTTTGAGGCAGAGTCTCACTATGTAGTTCAGGCTGGCCTTGAACTTACTGTGTAGCACAGGTGGTCCTCAAATGTGTAGCAATCCTCCTGCCCCAGCCTCCAGAGTGCTGGGATTATGGGCATGTACCACCATGCCGGGCTGATTTCATTATTCTTTATTGCTGAATAATACACCATTGTATATACATGCCACATTTTGTTTACCCATTCATCTGTTGGTAGGTATCTAGGTTATTTCCACAGATTAGCTATTGGTGAGTAGTGTCACCATAAACATGGGTATCCATGTGATCATTCACATATGCTATCTTGAATTCTTTTGGAATATATCAAGGAGTGGTGCAGTTGGATCCAATGACATATCTATTTTTAGTTTTTAAAGAGTCTCTATTCTAATTTCCATAGTGGTTACAGTTAGAGTCCCATCAACAGTGTAGCAGGCTTCCTTTCTCCCCACATCCTACATCATTCATTTTTTGCATCATTTTTTATTAGTACGTGTTTGTGATACACAATGAATGCATTCATTGTGGAAGATTGGTGCATATACACGTCTGATTTTGTCCTTTTTACTTCCTCTCCCCATTTTCTTGTATTCTTGATGATAATGACTTGCCTTATTACTGGGACTCAACACCTGAAATGTAAAGGAAAAGGGTTTATTTGGGTTCACATCTTAGATGTGGCTGGCTCCAAGGCAGGGCAGCCTGGCAGAGGGGCATGCCAGAGGAAAGCTGCTCATCTCACGGCATCTAGGCAGCAGAGAGAGAAGAGGAAGAAGGCCCCAGTAATGAGCCTCTTCCAGCAGGACCCCACGTCCTGAGAGCAAGCCAGCTACACTGCCCCATTATTCAGTCACCTTTCACAAGCCTGCCTGTGAGCATAGCCAGCTTTAGGGGGACATCTATATAGAAACCATAACAATGACAGCTATTCTGATTGGAGTGAGATGGAACCTCAGTGTAGCCTTGATTTGCATTTCCCTAATTACTAAAGATAATGAATATTTTCTGTGTACTTGTTGGCCATTTGTATTTCTTCTTTTGAGAATTCTCTGTTCATTTGCCCATTTATTGTTAGGCTTTGTGTTTCACTAGTGTTGAGTTTTGGGAGTTTGTTATATTGTAAAATGGTAATTCTCTGCCAGAGTATAGGTAGTAAAGATTTTTTCCCCCCAGTTCCATGGGTTGTCTCTTTCCTCTGTTGATTCATGCCTTTGCTGTGCCAAAGCTTTTTAATTTTTTGCATTCCCATTTGTTGGTTCATGTTATTTCCTGGGCCCTTAGAATCCTACTCAGGCTTCCCATGAACCAGTGGAAGCCACGCAGGTCCCAGGAGGAGAAACAAGAAGCCAATTTACCCTTCCTGTGAGCCAACCAGCACGTGGGCTGGGAGACAAGGACCCTTCCCCTCCACCCCCATGGGCAACTGGCTGATTTGGAGGAAATGCAGGCGGAGTTGTTAGCAACTATGGCACAATAACAACTTAATGCTTGTATTGTTTGGTTGACTTTGCAGGCCTCACACCAGCAGTCTGAGCAACTATTTAGAGGGTGACAATATGCAATATAGCAACTATGGGGGATTTTTTTCTGTCTTGTTTTTGAAATCCAGTATTGTTCCCACTGTTTTGTTTGAGTTTATTCTGTTTTATCATTTTGTTTTATTCAATGTTCTGTTTTGATTGGTTTTATTCTGTTCTATTTTGTCTGATTTTATTATGTCTGATGGTATAGGCAGCAATTTTGAAGATAACAAGAGGCATTATAGTAGCCATTGTTGATTTCCTAATATCCTGTTATCAAGTCCTGTATCACTTTCACTATTTTGTTTTGACTGGCTTCATTCTGTCTTATTTTGTTTGATTTTATTCTCTTTAAAAAAAAAAAAGAATCCTACTCAGGAAGTCTTAGCCTGTGTCTGTTGCTTCAAATCTGTACCCTACTTTTTTTTTTTAGCAATTTCAGAGTTTATGGGCTTTTATTTATGGCCTTGATCAATTTTGAATTGATTTTAGAACAGAGTGGGAGATAGTTTTGGTCTTGTGCATACGGATGTCCAGTTTTCCTAGCTCCGTTTGTTAGAGAGGCTGTTGTCTTCTCCAGTGAGTTTTTGGCCTCCTTGGCAAAACTCAGATGGCTGTAAGTACATGTTATTGTGTCTTTTGCTGTATTCCATTGGTTTACATGTCTGTTTTTGTAAACCAATTTTTATTACTGTGGTTCTGTAATATAATTTGAGATTAGGCATTGTAATGTCTCCAGCACTGTTTCTTTTTCCCCAGGACTGCTTTTATTCTGGGTCTTTTCTTATTTCTTATGAATTTTATTGTTTTCTTAGTTCTGTGAAAAATATTGTTGGTATTATAACAAAGATAGCATTTAACCTGTAAACAGTTTTTTAAAAAAATAGGTTCACTATGGTCATTTTAACAACCGTAGCTCTGCCTATTTATGAACAAAGGAGATCTTTCCATTTTCTAATGTCTTCTTCAATTTCTTTCTTCAGTGTTCTGTAATTTTCATTGTAGAGGTCTTTTTACTTTCTTGGCCAGGTTAATTCCTAGGTATTCTATTTTTTGAAGCTATCGCAAATGGAATTGTTTCCCTGAATTGTTTCTATTAAATTTTGCTGTATTCCATTGGTTTACATGTCTGTTTTTGTTTTGAAGATAACAAGAGGCATTATGGTAGCCATTGTTGATTTCCTAGTATCCTGCCACTTTGTATCCTGCCACTTGATTTTGTATCCTGCCACTTTGCTGAATTTACATATCAGATCTAAGAGTCGTTAGTGGAGTTTTTTGGGTCTTCTATGTAAAGGATCATATTATCTACACATAGGGATAATTTAATTTTTTCCTTTCCTATTTGTATCCTTTTTAGTTCTTGGGTTATTCCTTTGGCTAAAATTTCAAGTACTATATTGAACAGGGGGTGAGAATGGAAATCTTTGAATCATTTTTTATTTTAAAGGAAATCCTTTTAGGTTTTTCCTCATTTAGTATAATGTTGGCTATGGCTTTTATTAATCTGAGGAAAGATCCTTTTATAACTGTTTTCTGCAGTTTTTTTAGTATCATGAAGGGATACTTAATTTTTTTGAAGACCTTTCCTGCATCTTTTGAGATAATTATGTGGCTTTTATCCTTGGTTCTATTTAGGTGGTGTATTGTATTCATTGATTTATGTAAGTTGAGCCATCTGTGTATCCCAGGGATGAAGGTAAGGTCATGGTATATGATCTTTTAGTATTTTGTTGAATTCTGTTTGCAGGAATATCATTGAAGAGTTTTGCTTTTGTGCTCATCAAGGGTATTTGTCTGCAGTAGTTTCTTTCTCTCTCTCTCTCTTCCCTTTACCCTTCTCTCTTCTCTTCCAGAAATTCAGCTGTAAATCCACTGGGCCTGGGCTTTCTTAGTTGATAGAGTTTTTATTTGTATTTCAGACTCATTGCAGTCATTGATATTTTTAGGTTCAATTTTTGTAGGTTATATGTGTCTAGAAATTTGTCCATTTCTTCTAAACTGTAACTTATTGGAATATAAGTTTTCAAAATAGTATTTAATAATCTTCTGGATTCCACTGGTATCAATTGTAAGTTTGCCTTTTTGTCTCTAATATTATTAATTTGGATCTTCTGCCTTTCTCTTTTGATAATTGTGGCTAAGAGTTTCTCATTCTTATTTATCTTTGTAAATAACCAGCTCTGATTCATTCTTTGTATTGTTTTTTACTCTCTACTTCATTAACTTCCAGTGTGACCTATGTTATTTCTTTCCTTCAGCTGGACTTGGGTTTGGTTTCTGTTTAGTTTTTTCGGACCTTGAGATTTATCATTAGATTGTTTGGGATTGCGTTTTTTCTAATGTAGGAAACCATAGCTGTACATTTGCCTCAGAATTACTTTCATTGTGGTCCCACAGGTTTCGATAGGTTATACTTTGATTATCATTTGCTTCTAGGTATTTTTATATTTCTCTCTTGATAGCTTTGATTCACTGATTGTTCAAAAGTGTATTATTCAATTTCCATATACTCAGTTTCTATGGTTTATTTTGCTGTTGATTTCTACTTTCTACATTCCATTGTAACTTGATAGGATGCATAATAGTTTTTCAGTTTTTTGTGTTTGTTAATAATGCATCGTGGCATAAATTATGTTCAGTTTTAAAGAAAGTTCTGTGTGCTACTGAAAAGGATGTATATTGGGCTGTTGTTGGATGGAATACTCTGTGGATGTTTGTTAAGTCCATTTCATGTATAGCATAGTTTAACTCTGGTGTTTCTTTGTTAATTTTTTTGGTTTGGTTGACCTATTAGTAAGAGGTGAGGTATTGAAGTCACTATTGTGATTGTATGAGGTCTATCAAATCCTTTATGTCATAATGTTTCTTTTATGAAATTTGACCTCTACAAATTGGGTACACTGATGTTTAGTGTATATATAATTTTCTTTCTTGCTTAATTATTTCCTTTACCAATATATAGTGACCTTACTTGTATTTTCTAATTTTAGCTTGAAATCTACTTTGTCAGATACATAGAGTTACACCTGCTTGCTTTTGGGCTTCAGCTGCTTGGAGTATCATCTTACATCCTTTAATTTTTAGTCTGTGTATATTTTTGCATGTGAGGTGTATTTCTTGCAGGCAATACACAATTGAGTCTTTTTTGTTTGTTTGTTTTTGATTCAATCTTCTAGTCTGTGTCTTTTACTTGGAGCATTAAAACCATTTACAATGTGTGTTACTATTGAGAAGCATGTATTGATTCCTGTCGTTTTGTTGTGTTTATAGCATTTGATTCAATCCTGATTTTCATTCTTTTATACGCTCTCCCAGTGAGATTTTTTTTCTTTCCCTTGATTTTGTGGTTATGATTGTTCTTTTCCCCTGTATTTAGGATTCCCTTAAGTAATTTCTGTACTGCTGGTTTAGGAGTCATGAATTGCTTTAGTTTGTACTTATCTTGGAAGGTCTTTATTTCTCCTTTGATTTTGAAGGATAATTTTGCCTGATCTGAGTTGGTAACTATTTTCTCTCAAGGTCTGAAATATGTAATTCCAAGCCTTCTTGGTTTTTAGAGTTTCTGTTGAGATATCTGTTATTACTCTGATAGGCTTGCCATTATAAATGATCTTCTCTAAGTGCTTTTAAATTTCTTTTTCTGAGGTTTTTTTTTTTTTTTTTTTGACAATTTGACTATGCTATGTCATGGACAGATTCTTTTCTGGTCATACCTTGCTGATCTAAATGCTGCCCGTACAGTATGTGGGTATTCATGTTATCCCCAGATTTAAGGAAATTTCTCATATAATTTCATTCAATAGGCTTTCCATTTGGTTAGCCTGTACTTTCTCACCCACTTTGTGGTCAATGAGTCTTAAATTTGTTCTTTTAGAGTTATTCCAGTGTTCTTCAATATTTCCATTATTTCTTATTCTTTTTTCTTTATTATTGTTTGAATGTTCATTCACTTTGCCTTCAAGTCCTGATATTCTTTCTTCTGATTCATCTAGCCCACTTTCAGCTGAGTTTTTTTTATTTGACTGATTATCTTATTTCTATGATTTATGTTGGGCTCTTTTCCAGAACCTCTATCTCTATTGAAGCGCTGTTTCATATTCTGCATTTTTAAAAATTTAGTCAGGTGTTTGTATCATCTTTGATCTTACTGATCATTTTAATGATTATTTCAGTCATCTGTATATTTACATCTTCTTTGATCACTTTGATCATTTTTAATTAAAAATTGTTTATATGGAGTTTCATTCAGTTCACTGTATGTTATCAGCTTTTGGGCAGCTATGAGTTTTTGGATACATCTTTTTGCCTTGGTATCTCATTATTCTTGTATTTTTGTGTTGAAGTTTATAGATTATTTGGGGTGGGTATCTCTGCCACTATTGTGTGGAGGTCTTTTAGTAAGTGGCTTTGTCCTTGTGATGTGCTTTAGGGCTGTTGATGTGTCACAGCATAAAAGCACTCCCCACCCCAGTTCAAAGGACTAGGTTTAGTCTTTAACTTCTTTGCAAGAGAACAATAGATACCAGTAATATCAGCCTCAAGAACCAATAATATATCAACAAATAATTTAAAACATCTTCGAAGTTCCCTATTGTTTTACTAACCCAGGAAAGGAAAGACAACATAATAATACAGGATAGGCTATGAAAAGCAAACAAATAAAGGCAAAAGCAAACTACGCAGCAAACAAATAGGTTGTAACGATAATATTTATATACAAGGGAAAAAGGAAGGGAGATTTGAGAGAATATGAGCATAGAAGGATAGAAAAAAGGAAGGAAATATAAATGGAAAGTAAGAGAAAATACAGAAAAATTGAATCCAATTAATGAACTGGAAGAAACACAAAGTTAGAGACCCCTGTGAAACAACTCTTGGCAAGAGAGAATGACAAAACAAGGGGCGACACTATAGAAGCAAAGCAGTAACAAAACCTCATACACACTTATCTACTAAGACACATGCAAAAGGAAACAATAAACCTTTATCCAATAAACCTTTCTGTGGGGTTATTTACACTGGCACCGTTACTTCCCTGGACTTTGACTGCTGGATGCCCCCTGAGGAAAGCATGAATGTGAATATTTGTTTTTCAGTTCTGAGCTCTCCTTCTCCCTCTCCCTTCAAGTGGAGAAACCATTTAGATCAGAGTGGTGGCTGAGCTGCATCCCTTTGTGGTTGTGGGTAAGGTCTTCAGCAAGTCTGTCAGTGGTAGGACAGGACCATACCTGCGGACTCATGCCCCTCAGTACCTGGTACTAAGGGCTCCAGAGAACCCAGGCCATCCACCACATCTCTGTTTGCATCCATGGGCACATCTGGACCATGGACCGGAGTGCTGGGCCCGTGACTACACTTACTTGGGTAGAGCAGAGGGGACTGATTGCATGGGTCAGGTGCCCAGCCTCCTGCAGTCTCTGAAGGAGATGCTCCCAGACTCAGACCTTCCCCTGAACTCTTCCTGCTGCTGTGTTTAAACTCCCCATCTTTTGCTTTTTGCACTCTCCTGTGTTGGTATTCCCCGTCTCCTGGCCAAGTCCAATGCCAGCTGGGTTTTGTTCTGTTGGGCCATGTGCTGAGACTTTCCCAGCCTGGGTCCAGTCTCCTCAGAACCTGGCACTAGGGTTCCTGATTTCCTCCTAGAGTCACACACCTTTGGTTTGGACAACTGTCCTGGAATGATTCACGAGTCCTGCCTGACTCCAGGCTGTGGTCTTTGCAAGCCAGTAGACTTTCTCTTAACCCATGGCCTTTCTTATGAACCAGCTATTTACCCAAAAAGACCAGGAAGTAAGTACCTTAATGTTCTGACTCCTTAGCTAACCTGCCCCATACTTAGAGTTCTCTGTCGTCTCTTCTGAAGCCTCTGGGACAGAGATAAATAGAGGTGATGCAGATGGACTCTGCTCAGCAGAACTCATCTCATTCCTGGGACATCAGCTGCGCTATCTGTGTCCTGTTACTTAGAGGCAACACATTAAGGAAGTTCGTGGGTCGCACTGCTCCCAGCTCCTGTGGTCCATGTGTTGTCCTTCATCCCTGGTGCTACTTCCGCCCCATGCTCCTTTGCTCCCTATTACCACCCTTTCACTATAGTTCCTGCCTTTCTGGAGGCACCGGTTCCTGTGGCCTGTCTTTGACTCCCTAGCACCTACCCACAGACATGGCCAGCTTTTGGCCTTGGCTCTTCTAACCTCTGCTATCTCTCTGTAGCTTACCTTCCTGTGCTCAGCACCATCTTAATCAATGCATATATGACAATGATTTCTACCACGTCATTTCCATTACCAAAATATCTGGCACTTGTTAGATTTTTACTGAGTGGCTGAGTTGAGGTAGTTTATCTCATTTTATGTTCTCTCTTTTATGTGTGTGCAGTACTGGTAAGGAGCGTCACACTGAGCTATAATCCTAGCCCTTTAAATTTTATTTATTTATTCATTTATTTTTTTGAGACAGAGTCTTTCTTAGTTACCAAGTTGTCCAGGCTAGGCTCAAACTTGTGCTCTTTCTGCTTCAGCCTCTTAGGCACGTGCTACTACATCCAGCTTCTCTTTTTAATCAAAGTGTAATTTATATACATTGAGCACATGGGTCTTAATTATACCATTTGATGAATTTTCATTTTTTTCTTTTTAGGACAGGGTTTCACTACACAGTTCAGGCTGGCCTTGAACTCACTTTGTAGTCCTGGCTGGTCTCAAACTGACAGCAATCCTCCTGCTTCAGCCTCCTGAGTGCTGGAATGACAGGCGTGTGCCACCACCCCCAGAAATTTGATGAATTTTCACAGCTATGTAGTTAACACTCTGTTAAGATTTAGAAAATGTCTATAAGGCCACAAAATTCCCTTGTGTCTTTTACAGTTGGGTCCTGAATTCTGCCTAGAAGCAACCCCAGGTTTGACTTCTTTGGACACAATTTTAATCGGCCTGTTGCGGGACTTCACGTAAATGGGACCACATAGATGCGTCTTTCATGTCTGGCTCCTTTCATCAAACATGGATTTTTAAACATTTACTTTTAACCTTTAAAGCCACCTTGCAGATGTATATTGTAGCATCCATTTTATGGATGGGAAACTGTGTCTCAGAGTTAAGCTCACCCCAGGCTACACAGGGCATGTGACCCAAGCATGCCTGACTCCTCATCTGGCTGGTTCTGGTTCTGGGACTCCACACTCGAGTATGGAATGTGAAGGGTGTGGTACCCTGAGCCTCAGACTCCTGAAATTGCTGGTTCAAGAGGCTTTTACACAAGTGTGTCAAAACTCCGGGCACTTTCCTTTCTGGTGATTCTCCTGTCAGGTTGTCCAACAAGTGAGCCACCTAAGGAGGGTCTAGAGGCTCATGGCAGTGAGCGGGCTTTGCGTGTGGGTGTGGTCTGTCTCCAGGGGGAGGAGGAGTCCACGGCATGGACGAGTCATCCCCTTAGGATAGCACCGACCCTGTGGCCACACCTGCTTCAGCAGTGGGCTGTCCTAATGGCTTCTGATGGGGTCTGAGCTGCTGTGAGAGGGAAGAACGCACAGCCGAGATCCCTGCCCGTAGGACCTTGCATTTTAATGGGAAGAGTGCATGACAGGCCACAGGGACACATGTTCAGATCTGTGAGCAACAGAAATGTGAACAGGTGTTCACACTAGCAGGGCCTTGCAGAGGAGGGGAAGCGTGGTGTGACCCAATTGAGGGACAGCCAGAAACTGTGAGAATGTGTCGTTCCAGGTCAGTAGGGGTTCAGGTAGAACTGTTAGTGAAGTCTTTCTAGGGGAGACAAATAGGATCTTGATGATCAAAGCATTTAGAGAACAGTTGTGGAAGAAGGGCTAGTGTCTGCCAAGACCTTTCCTTGTGTCCCCTCTGCTCCTGACCAGGCACCCTGCCTGACCTAGTGGGCATCATAAATTCAACTGAGACTCAGGAGGTGTAAGCCTCCCAGTGTCACTCTGCTGATAGGGGACGTGTTAGTCATCCAGCAGATGGGGACAGAGTTAGATACTCTGCGTGGGAGGAAACAGGGATTGGTCTTACACTGTGATAGACCATAGTGTGTACCAGAGATGGAAAACTCGGCTAAGAGCCCATTCCAGTATTAGGGGGCATAGTTGTAAAGATCCCCACAATGAAATGAGACAAGTTGGTCCCTAATTCCAAACCCGTCTCTGGCTCATTTAATGTTTTGCAGATTTACTATCTTAGCCAGCGTGAATTCTAGTTCCAGCACTTGTTGGCCATGGAGCCTTGTACAAATTACTTCTCAAATTTCCTTTCCTTTCCTAGTTAAAAAATGTGGAATAATGCTTCTTTCATGCAGTTACTGCAATACTAAAATCGCTGGCAGTACACACCATGCATGTCACCATGGGTAACACCTGGCAGCATTCCATGGCTGGTGTCTCTCTCGATGCATAGATGGTGCCTGCCCTGAGAGCAGAGCAGAGCGAGGGGAAATGGGACACATTCACAGCTCTCAGCAGGAGAACTGTGCCTACTGTGTGTAATGGGGGGACTTCTGAGAGGAGAGAATTTTAAGAGGGTGCAGACTGGGCAAAAGTAGGAAGACTGTGGATTTTATTTTGGATGCAGGATAGGAAGAAATGGTTGGGAAACGTATTAACATAAGTACAGCAGTTGATGGATGGATTATTGGATGGATGGATGGATGGATGGATGATGTGTATAAAGAAAGCAACATAAGGACACAAGGCTGAGTAGCATTTGACTAGTAGCAAATGGTGGAGAAGGTGTATTCGTGTGTGTGCGTGTATGTGCGTGTGTGTGTAGGCAGGTTGGTAGGGGTTATGTCTCTCGTAATAAAGGCTGTGGAACATCAGCCCTGGTACTTCAAATCAAGGACATTTCCTCATTCCTAATAGCTTTAAATAATTGCTACTGAACAGGCGAATAAAGTAAGATAAATTTTGTATTTAGCATATGTGGAAATATTATGAATAGTTGCGGACTCAGTTCTCTTTGATGCCCTTTGACAATCTGATAATTTTTGCAAAGATGTACTTAAAATGCTGTTTCATGCAAAGCTCAGATTCTTCCTCTTGTTTAAAAAATACACGACATCATTAATTTGCAGTCCTGTATATTAATTTTGCTGAGAGCACCATTTATTTCTCTTCCCTTCCACTTTGTTTAAAGTCAGTTGTTGACAACTCTCCAGCGTGTCAAACTCTCATCGCTAATAATTGCTTAAGGACCCCTAACTTCTACAAATGTTGGTTCCAGCTCCAAACCCCATGCTAGCCCTAGAAGAAAGAAAAAAAAACTAGAGGGAGGAAAAAAGAACTTCTTCTGATGAATTTTTGATTCTCCTTCTTAACAAAGAAATGTCTGAGATTCAAAGCAATAGCTTAAAGTGATATTATAAAATAGAATATGGAGTGCACTGTTCCGAATGACTCTTTGCTTTTAATGTGGGGCTGAAAATTGTCAGTGCCGTTTTTGATTAGATGGGATTTTTTTTTTGTTCTTGATCTAAGAATCGAGGAGAAAAACATGCTACTTGCATTTGAATATGGCATGAGCGGAGATGTAATGTGTGGGAGATGAAGTGGGAGCAGCTACGCCTGAAGGCAGCACCTGTATCTGCGGGTCAATGCCGTCTCTCCTTAGATCGCTGCTGCGCCACTCTTGCTGCAGAAGCTTTATTAGGCCTAATTAGGTGGACTGTCACTTTTATTGGTGATGGGAAAGGAAGATAAATAGATCACTTGTGTCATCTATCTCTATCCAGACGTGTCTAAAAAGTCTAAAGTGATTGCTGTAGGCCACAAATATATATCACGAGAGGCAGAGGGAGCTGGAAAAAAGGAAAAAAAAAAAACAACAAAATACCCAGAACTGTAAGAGAAAAAAGAAAGGAGGAGGGAACCACTAATAATGCCTTACCTTTGGCACTGTGGTGTGTAATTTCAGACCCACAGAGGAGAGAGCAAAGCGTCCTAGAAGCAAAGAGGAAGAAGGTTGGATTTTATGACAGCTGAATGGAGCAAAGCGAGGGGAAATCTTCCTACCTAGGACTCTGACCATAGGTTCTCAAGAAACAGTTGGCCCAAGTTGTAACAAGAACTCCACCTGTGGTACTGCTGAGCAGGAAAGAGACCTGGTGATTATGGTGGATCACAGCTGCAACTTCCTCCCTCCCTCCCTCCCGGTCCTGCTCTGTGTCCATTTCTGTGTGTTTCATTGTTTTACTTAGGAGAAAAATAATCAGATCCTCCCTTCTTCTTCCTTTCTCTCTTGTTTTGGATGATTGTCACAGTTTGAATACGTGAAATTTCTGAAAGTTTTAATAATCATACAACCCTTTGCCTAAACACATATCCTTAGTAAAATGATAAGTTCCACCTAAGAGACATTTCATCCTTTTCTTTTGAGCAGGTCATGCCTAAAACCCTGGTAAATATGAACTGAAGGCCAGGAAAGCAAAGTTCACTAGTTTTTAAATTTTTTTTTATTTTAAAGAGAATAAAACCAAGCAAAATAAAACAGAATGAAGCCAATCAAAACAAACCAGTGTGACACAGAACTTCAAAGCAATACAAAATCAACAGTGATTACCACAATGCCTCTTGTTGTCTTCAGAATAGCTGCTAATTTCAGACAGTAAAAATCGAACAGAACAACAGAATAGAACCAATAAAAATAAAACAATGAATTGCAGTAAAGGACTTCAAAGCAAGAAAATAGTAAATCCAAAATGGCTATCATAATACATCTTGCTATCTTTGAAGTACCTGCTCATGCCATCAGATATAATAAAATCAAACAAAACAATAAAAAGAAACAAAACAATGAAAATGATACAGGACTTTAAAACAAGATAATAGAGAGTTAACAATGGAGACACCCCCCCCATAGATGCTACACTGTGTATTATAATCCTCTGGACATCTTGATCAGACCACCGGCCCTAGACCTGCAAAGTTAGACACCAAACACTGCAAGCATTAAATTGTATTTTACCCCTATAGCTGTCATTGCAGCCTGTGTTTCTGTGGATCCGCCAGCCGCTCATGGGGGTGGGGCGGGAGCAAGCAGGTTGGCTCTTGTTTCCCGGCTGGTGTGCTGGAAGGGGATGGAGTCTGGCTGCCCTCCCCTCCAGTGGCCTTTACATGGCACTGGTTCGCAGGGAGAACTTGCTCGAGGTTCACTAGTTTCTTAACTGTGTGAAAAACACGGTAAGTATTTCATTACCAAATGAAAATTTACTTACTGTGTTTTCCAGAAAATATTGACCCTATAAATTTTTAAAAAACAACTATGGAACAGATCTCACTGATGCTTATTAAGGAACCAAGACATTGTGACCAACCCAGTCCAAATTTTGGTGCATCATTTTGATATTTATGAGGTACATTATCAGATATATAGATTGGTTAGATGGAATTTTTTTCCTGAGAAGACTGTAGTTCTCAGAAACAGAAAATGTAATAATTAGAAAACTGTCTTGGGGTTGCTGCTAGCCATGTGTGAGCATATCTTGTCACTGTTTTCATGCTTCTTTAATCCATCCGTGGAATATGTGCAATTTGTAGTGTGTATTACATACTGGACAGTTCACTAAGTGTGTTACATGCATTATTTCTTTTTAGTTTGGTCAGACTTTCTGAGTAGGCACCCAGTTTACAGCTGAGAACACCAAGGCTGGGGGTGGTGGACTGAATAACTTTCCCAGATCCACATAGCTAGGAGTGCCAAAGCTGGATTCAAACTCATGTCTGTGTGAGTCTAAAGTACATACTTTCAACTCCTATTAGCTTTGTCTCTATTTCTGTATGTTTCATTGCTTTACTTAAGAGAAAAATAATCAGCTCATGGACTTGCAGGATTTTGACTAGGTGAACTTTTATCACTGATATTGTCGAAATGGTTGGATTGCTTGGGTATGACAGGTGGACTTAGGAACAATTTTTATTTTGACCTTTGGCTTTGGATACTAAGCAACTGTGACTCTTTAAATGCTTTTAAAGTGAAATAAATTTTGTGGAAATCTAGTGCTGGGATCGCTTGTCACCTGAAGCCAGGAAGTCCCGCTTACATCAAAGCAGCACATTAAGGGGCCATGATCCTGTCTGACTGCACCATACACTCCCTTTGTGCCTCGAGCTTGCAGTACTATACTGTCCATGAAAGTTTGACAGGGTTTACAAGATGCCCGCTACGTGCCTTGCACTTCTGTGTATGATTTAATCCTTGCCGCTGCTCTGAAATTGGGGTGTCCTGCAAGTTCAGGGGCAGGGTGGTGGTGGCAGTATACTTTCCAGCTTTCCCGAATGGGACAGGACACCAGCTTTCTGTAAAAAATGAGAACACTCATCTGGAAGGAGGGAAGAGTGTGTGAGGGACAGGACCCAGTAGCAGTCACCTCGCCATCTCCTGGCGTTTGTTCTCTTGGTCAGAATGGAGGAGATTTGGTCTGTGTCCAGTGATGTTTGAGGAGCCATGTGCCAGACGCAACCAAGTCTGTCCCCTGTGCTCTCCATTGCTAGTGCAACCCTGTGCTCCGGGGCAAGGGGAGCACGAGGCAGCTGGTTGTCACCGTCCTCTCCTGGGACCACAGCACATGTTGTCAGTTTGCCTCACACCTCAGCACAGTGCTTCATGTGGTTATCAGAGCTGGCACGTGGCATGAGACCCGGATGTCAAACGTGAGTTCATGGGCTAATGCTGACTGTCCCCAGTCTCACTTCTGTGTGAGTTTACGTGCGTGTTACTCTCTCAGCCTCAACCACCATCTAAACAAGAGGTGTTACCCGACCCAGAAGCAGCACCAAATGCCTAACAGTGTAAGATCAGATTTATGATAAATAAGAAGCAGCCTGATTTTCAATGCAAGAAGATACTGTTTTTACTAAAATGGCCTGTTGTTTGCACAGAACTCAGGAATGCAGCCACCTGCTGTAGAAACATCCATTTGGCTGTTTGCTTTGCTCCTCTGTATGGGACCAGCCGCTAAGTCTTGCTGTTTTTGATCCTGTAGTACTCTTAAGCTTCCTTACTCCCCACTTGCATGGTAGGCATCTGTACCCTCCTTTGGACCTTGCAGAGAGCTGTCTTATTGGTCTCTCTGCCGTGGTTTCTACTCTACTCCACTATGGCCAGAATGACTCGTTGGACAGGTCTCCCACAGTCTGGCCTAAACTCCTGACTCCGGAACTTCTGGCCTCACCTCCCACCTGTGGCTCCTCTGTGCACCCAGTGCCCTGCTTATCACTCTTTCCACCTGGGGCTCTTTTAGGACCCTGTGCCCGTCCTTACGCTTTGCCCGCTGTAGATGCCCCATGTCCTTGTCCGCTATAGCCTAGGCCTCCTTTTCTTGTGGCCCAAGCCAGTGTTGTATGGTTGGGCCTCCGTAGGGTCAGAGCAAGGGAACTAGTTCTCAGATAGTAGGGACAGGTGCTCCCTGTGCCCCTTGGCCATGGTGTGCCTGTCTCTATCACTGGGACGCGAACTGTGGGGAGCAGAAGGACTCCAAGCTGGAGGCAGATGGCTGCAGCCTCTAGGGACAGGCAGGAGGTGTGATTTCCCTAAGAGAAGAGGCCAGAGCGGCTGAGAGAAGGAGAGGGACCATAGGGAGGAGACTTGGTCACATCAGGGTAACACATCACCAGGTCCCTGTCTGCCCTGCTTAAGTGAACGTATCCTCTGTGTCACACCCAAGACTAGGGACCAAACAGGACTATGCCCCTCCCGGCTGCCTGAACACCCCTGCAGGCATGCAAGCATTTCTCTCTCCCTTTTCTTCCTCTCTTCTTCCTCCTTCCCTTTTTCTCCATCTACTCCTTTATCCTTCTCCCTTTCCCCACAGTCAGTGATAATTACAACTATTTTTTTCTAATTTATAATGCATGTTCACTATATCACATCATTTTGTGCTTATAAGAACTGTGTGAGTTACTATGGTAACCCAGGTTTAGAGATGAGTAAAATGAGGTCCAGAAAAGTTAAATTACTTAATTCCAAGTCACAAAAGCTGGGAGGTCATGGAATTGAGACATAAACTAAGAGTATTTATATGTCAGTGTCTTGTTGTTTGCTTTTATGAAGTCGTATGACATTGATGTTTACTGTAGAGCTATGTTTCAATGTATAGCTTCTTAGTATTAAATATTTGTTTTATGAACTCTCTTGAAGCAACTTGCTTTGGCTGCTCTGGAGAAAAAAGCATTCTGGGTAGCTGCTGCTAACCCTTTCACCGTAACTACCAGTGGCGTCTTACTTTCCTCCTTGCCGTCTCCATTTTTGTCTTTGTCCCCTAATTAGGACAGTGAATAATCTCAGGCAAGTTTTGTCCTAGCTCATCAGATCCCAGAGCACACATTTATTCTGGCCCAGAATAAATATGTGATTAAAGTTTCTTCAGCCAGTGAATGACTAAAACTAAAAGAGTAATATTTGTGAATGGTTGCCATTATTACTGGCTCCTTTTTTCTCTACTTCTTATATATAGAAATTCATTCCATTTCAGTTAATTCTTACAAAAGCCATATGAGACATGGACTTGTGTAATTCCCACTTTGCAGCTTGCAAAACAGGGGCCTGGGGAGTGAAAGTAACCTGCAAGGGTTGTCCTACAAGCAGTAAATTGTGGGCGGTGGGTGGGGCCCACGTCCATGCCTGATCACCTGACCCCGAGACCTTGCTGGTGTCCCGGTGAAGGAGCAGTGGCTGTGCCAAAGGCTGCGGAAAGCTGAAGGCACTTGGGCATCAGTATGCCTGAGCTCTGCTCCTAACAGGCTGGGGAACTCTGACTGGCATTTATCTTCTCTGCCCGTCTGACAGACAAGTGGCAATGTGTGCTTGGCCAGTTGGCTGTGCAGATCAGACTCCAGGATGACGAGGAGGCTCTGCAGTCCTGAAGAGGTCTCTAGACCTTTGGCTAAGGGTGTTGCTGCTGTGGTCACACTGCTGATGGAGTCTCTGCTTGGGAGCCACGCGCCTGTGCTGCGCTGCGCAGGGCCGGTGCCCAGCTTGGTATTGAGCCTAGCGGGGAGCCGGTACCTGGAACCCAAGTGAGCTGTGGAGGGGGGATTCTCATTCTCCTCAGCTCTGGGGCCAACCAAGCCTTCTCATCTTTATCTTCTCAAATGGAAAAAATTCCCCTGGAACTTTTGATAAACTAATCTGAATTTCTTAACATATTTTGTCTTGTGCAGCAAAAATAAGCTTAGCCACACATTTTGCTTTAAGTCTTCAACTCTATTCTTTATTTCATTTTATTTTGTTTTCTCTTCACTTTTGTGCTCGTGCACAACATGGAACGGAGATGATGCCCAGAGCACAGTCTGAGAGTCAAGGGAACTACCTGATTTACGAAATACCTCTCTTGGTTCCTTTTGGAGCCTTTTAGGGCTCTAGAAGGAGCCTTTCCTAGCTTCAAGGCTGTCTAAGTTGTAAATTCAAATCTAAATTCAAGGCTATCTAAATTGTAGTATCTTTTTAATTTGTTACATCTGGGGAGGTTTCTTAACTGGATAAGGTAATGTGATCTATAGTTAGCTGAGATCTGAAAATCTTTCTTTTAAAAAAACTTTAAGCTTTATTGTGGTATAATTAATATAAAACCTTAAGTATTGAATATGTACGTTTTAATGGATTTGGACATAGGCATATACTCCTGGTCCCATTACCACAGTCAAGGTACTAAGCATATTTATCACGTATGTAAGAGCCCTTGTGTTCTTGGAGGTATGTGTGTGAGTGTGTGTAGTGTGTAATAGTAGTAGCAGTTGTACTAAGAAAGCTTATCATGAGACCTAAGATCTATCCTATTTTAAATTGCACAATTGTACCATATTGTTAATTATAGACACAATATTGTATATCAGATTCTGCAATATACCTGTACTCACCTTGCATAACTGAAACTTTAAATCCACCGAGCAGCAGTGTCCATTCTCCCTTCCCCTGCCCCTTCCACCACCAGTCTGTCCTCTGCTTCTATAAGGTAGACTATTTGAGATACTGTGTATAAATGCAGTCATGCGATATTTGTTCCTCTGGGTCTGGGTTATTTCACCCAGCCTAAGGTACTTTTAAATTCACCTATGTTTTCAGAGATGGTAGAGTTGTTGGGGATATATGAGGTGTGATCAAACAATATGGTGAAATTTGAAATTTAAAAAGTCATACACATTGCTATTAATGCTTTTCAAAATGCACGCTCTTGTTTTGAACACACTTGTCCCATGGTTTTTGCCGCTTTCTGAAGCAGTTCTGGAAGTCCTCTTTTGTGAGTGTCTATATGAGGTATAATAAAAAATTTGGCGAATGCATTTGCCAAGTGCCACTGACAGAAAGACAGGCTTGTAAAAAACATGATAATATGTCCTCCTCTACATTACTCACTGGATGTGGCACCATGTAACTTCTGGCTCTTCCCTAAAGTCAAAAGGACCATGAAATGTAAACATTTTGAATGGATTGGGGATATCAAGACAGCTGTGACAGAGCAACTAAAGAAAGACATGAAGAAAGGTTTCTAGCACTGCTTCAGAAAGTGGCAAGAATGACAGGATAAATGTGTTCAAAATGAAGAAGTGTTTTGAGGGAGATTAATGGCCACATGTCTTTTACTGTCGCACATTTTTAAAAATTTAAACATTCATCTTTTAAAATTATAGTTCAGTGGTAGAGCACCACCCTAGCATGAGCAAGGTCCTGGGTTCTGTCCCCTACACTAGCAAAAGGAAACAGTGTAGAATTTCCTTTCTTTGTAAGGCTGAATAATACTCTATTCGCATATAGGCCACATTTTCTTATCCATTTACTAGTGGACGTCATATTTCTTTCCATGTCTTATACCATATATAAAAACCAACTCAGAATGCATTGAAGACATAAACATAATACTTGAAGTAATAAAAAAGTTTTCAAAGAAAACATAGTAGAGAAGCTTTTGGAGATTGGTATTCACTTTGATTTCTTGAATTGAGTTCAAATAGCATAGACAACAAAACCGAATGCAAACAAACAGTACTACATCAAACTGAAGAGCTTCTGCTTAGCGAAGCACTCAGTAGAGCCCCAAATCTGCTCCATTGTTCTTTCCTGGTTTCACCTCCTGATGCATCACAGACCAGGTTTGTCCTTGTTGCTATGTGGTGGTCAACGCTTTCAGAATTAACACTCTTGGAAAGTGTGCCAAGTGCCTTGCCATTTTCATCGTACTGGGGCATAGATTTGGGGTTAGGCACTGTTGGGAGAAGATAATTAAAATCAGTGACCTGCTAGAAAGTCAACAGCCTGCCAGCCCCATCTTTATCATTTCCCCCTCATCTTTACACATGGAGCTAGTCTACTGAAATGATTATGGGGAAAAATTTATCTTCTTTCCTTATGAAATGTGGTCTTGAAAAACACAACCGTGTCTATCGTTGTTAAAGAAAGCGGAGAAAAGGCAATGCTATCTTATGAATCGATGATACCATGAGTTATGATAGGGTAGGCCTGCTCAAGAATGCTTAAACTGTTTGCTAATGTGATCGTGGGAATATTTGTATTAACTTGGAATTACAACTACAGCCAGTCATCTTTTCTTAATGGTTAATAAAAGCAAGGAGAACACATTATGTTAGCTTTTCTGTGATTCAAAATATGATCTAATTAATGATTTTCTGAATTTCCATATAATCACACCATCATTAGTTTTTGGTCCTTGCATGAAAAAATGAAGCCACTAAATGCTAAAATGCTTAAATATTATTGTTCTGAATCAATGGCATCTTGGTCCAATTAGTGAGCATTATTATTGCTATATATTTATGCTTACATGGTGCACTAGAGACAACACGAAACACTGCAGTGTACAAGCAAGCATGAAAAGTATGAAAATGGGTCTGGAGGAGACTCGTTCTTCTGTGAGTACATGGCTTGATTCCCAGTTTCCACTTCATTGGCACTTCTTAGTACTGCGGTGAGAAGGACCATCGAAGGCCATTACTTCCTATTTTTTGTATGTTCACATTTAACTTTATTTTTAATTAAGTTTATTGGTACATTCTAGCTATACACAATGATCATGTTCATCATAGGGAATTTGCACCTGTACATGGTATATTTTGATTCCTCTTTTTTCCCTCCAAGTCCCTCTCCTCCCTTCAACTCCTCTTCCTTATTTTCAAGGCTTTGTTTCCAGTTTATCCTTGTGTGTCTGTGTGCACATGAAATGGGAAGAAATTGTTCAAAAGGAAAGAGAAAGTAGGGAAGAGAAAGGGGGAAAGGAAGAAAGGAAAAAGAAAAAAAACTGAAAAAAGGACAAAATGGAGCCACCTCCTATTTTTAGGGCTGGGTCACAAAGCAGGATTTTCTCCGCGAAGCAGCTAAGTCTGGGCTGCCTGCAGACGGTGGCGCTCGCCGGCTGCAGGTGCTGTAACCTGTGCAGGAGAGACATTTTAAGGAGAGATAGTCTGTATTTTAATGGCCAGTTAGTATCTGGCTACCAACTGTCTGTACTCCCTGCCTGGGGACAGGAATGCCAGCCTTATTAAATATTGAGAAGTTGTTCATTACTATGGGGATCTGTGACAACAGGCTATCTGCATATTGAGAAAACAGCAAGTTTACAGCCTTCAAAACAGCTACTCCAGTTTCGGGAAGGACTAATGTTTGTCTGGCTAAAGATGCATAAAAATGCAGTTCTATCTTAGAAATTTGCTTTGTTGCTTTTTTTTCCCCCTTGAAAGTGAAATTTTCAAACACCAAACTTGCTTATGAAATGAGAATTAAAAACAGGTTTGTTTTGAAAAATCCAGTTATCTCATGTTGGCTATTTTGGAGAAGATACAAAATGTTTGAAATACTTACATGTTGGTACATTGTAAGAAAATGTGTTTAGTTAGTTTACCTCAGATTCTAAATAGTTGAGAAATTTGGTATGGTGTAGGTAAGTGCTGAGAGATAAAAATGGCAGTACACTACCTATCTCCTTGAAATTGTCTCAATAATTGGAAAATAATAGTCACCAAATATTCATCCATACAGGCTACACACCAGCAACCCAGGAACGTGTAGTCCAGGTTGTCCTCAAAGACTGGAAATGGAGTTGGAGGTGTAGCTCAGAGGCAAATGTGTGTTTAGTCCTGTGTGAGGTCCTGGGTTCAACCCTCAGCCCCCAAAAGGGGGAGGCAGGTAGGGAGGAGAGAGAGAGAAAAAAAAGGAGAGAGAGACGGACAGACAGGCCGAGAATTTGTGTATATGAGTATTGTTTGTATTCATGAATACAGTTACTAATTACCTATTAGACCAGTGGTCTACCCAGTGCAGTATTCATTTCTGGCCCTGGCCCTGGTACAACTCATGATTACTTAGAAGTCACCTGAAATTTCTGAGGTGGAATCCTGGGTGCCCAGCTCCCCTCCCAAGCCAAGTGTGGTCACTGCACTCATGAGTGTCTGAAAACTTGGTTGACTCGTCTCACACTTTGGAAAGTGATTCAGTGGGTAAAGTCTGAGGGAAGTCCACAACCGTCTTCCACCAGAGCTCATAATATGCTCGCTGGCCACAGGCATTTACCCCGTGATTAAGCATGGCTTTCCTGCCATGTCCATGTATGAGCCGCTTAGCACAGAGATGATTCCTGGTGCCTGCGGACTATGCCCTTGCTTTCTCTCCTTCCTGCCCTCTCCTTCCTATCTTTCTCTGCCACTGCCTATTCCATTCTTGAGAGCTTTTCACTAGGAGACATGTTGAGTCAGACAAACCATCTTTCTGAGAGTCGAATGGTGGAAATTCCTCTACGACCTCATCTTTAGCTACTTTCTAACCACCGTGAGGCATTCCCGGGTCACCGCTCAGTGCCTGTTAAAACAGTTATGGAGAACAAAATTCTGCTTGGAGTTTGTATTTCATGGTTCTGTGTGCATGACCAGTGTGTTTTATTTGCTTTTCCACATAGGAAATTTGCCTCATTTCTTAGTGCATTCAGTTGTCATCCCATTTTTGCTGCTTTTAAAGAAGAGAATGATGAAGAGGTTGGGCTTACCCTTGACCACTATCTTTTCATCATAATTCATTAGGTTTGGAACCTTGAAGGGGGCATGTCATGTTTTTGTGTTTCAGTTTTTCATGTGTGGGATGAGAACAGTAATAGTGTTAGTCCTATGAGGTTGTTATGAGGATTAAATAATCCATGTTACATGCTTAGCATTGTTTAGCATAGCAAATAAATGCTCAATATATATTAGGCCTTATTACCGTCAGTGTGCATCCCACGTCATCCAGTACTAATGGCACCAACTCTGGGCAGCCTTGTGGATAGATAGTAAAACACAGATGTTAGATTGGAACACTACAAGAGTCTAGTAACGGCACGTTCATTGATTCTTAACGCAGTTCTCAGTGCAAGTGCCATTTTCAAACAAGGAATAAGGAGCTCGGGAAAGTAGACTGAAGAGCCTGTGGCCACAAGGAGCGATGCCTTTTTTAAGCCTCTTGCTTCCAGGTCTCACCTCTTGCTCCATAGCCCAGGTTGACCTGTCTCATGGTGCGATGTTTCCGTATTGTTGTTAGTAGTTCTGCATTGATGCTGTCTCCCCTGTTTGACTCTTTAAGTCTCCACGTGTCATAGCCTAGGTTGGTTCTATCAGGGACCATGATACCATGGGAAGAGCACCAGAGCATTGGGCAAAGGTGGAGACCAGCATGGATGTATTGCTGTCTTCTGTTATGCAGAGTAGGGATTGTGTCCCCACCTCTCTGGACTTTAGGGCCTCCAGCTGTTTAACAAAGGATTTGCTGAGTTTTCAGAAGGTGGACTCAGGGCCGGTGCCTCAGTCCCCTCTTCCAAAGGCTCTGCTTTTATCTACATAAATATATTAGTGTTTCATGAAAGATTATGTTTGGGGAGTATAAAAAAGGATTCTGTTGCTGCAAACATTCTGAAGCCCTCTGGACAAACAAGTTCTAAATCTTAGCCTAAAATTCCATGATTTTAGTTGCTGAAAAGAATGAGAACTTAGAAAGGGAAAGATTTGTTCAATATTTTCTCGCCCTCCTCACCTCCCAGGAAATGCTCCAAAGTAAAAGACAAGTGATTTCTAATAGCGAAGTGGGTTAGCAATTAGGGTTCCTAAGACCGTTCGCTCGTCTGTAAGTGGAGGGTGAATAGCTATGTTGATTCACATGGCACGAGGTAGGGTGACTGAAGTGGAGGATATGGGATGGGTTCTGGCACCAGCATATGCTGCATGTCACAGTCTCCCTGCTCTTGGCTTTGGGGTCCCTTGCTTAGCCTGCCTCACAGGCCTTTCAGGTAGAAGTAAATAAGCAAAAGTGCTTGGAAACATGGCAGCCACCAAAACAATAATTCTCGTTTTATGATTACTTTTAGCATATGACAAGTTCCACTGAATACTTGGGAGATTTTTTCAAATCTCTGACTTCTCAGCATTTCCCCCTGGACACTCCCATGGCGAGGGTGCCTATGGAGTTTCTTCGCCTGATAGGTCTTAGTTAACAAAGAGGAGAGGGTGCGTGCGTGTGCATGTGTGTGCGTGCATGTGTGTGCGTGCATGTGGGTGCGTGCGTTGTCTTGTCTTTGCTGTCCAGGCTGACAAATGGGTTTAGGTCCAGGCTTCCCCCTGCATTATTAATGAACAATTCCATATCACCTGAGGCTAACCTAGTTCCTTTCGAAAGTCTTGGCGACTGACAATCTCTCCATCCTCTGAAAAGGGTCTGCCAAGCAAGGACTCTCCTGCCTGTGCTTTCCCTTCAGAAGCACCTTAATATCTATAGCACACAACTGCTGCAAATTAGGTTTAAATAAAACACGGTGATAAATAAGTTAAGTGTCTTCTCTCACAGATTGCTACTTGTTTAGGGATTAAAGTATCGATTTTTGAATGCAGCTGAGATTTAGACATGGGTTAATTAAACATTTACATATATGTGCTGAACAATATATTGCGTGGTACAATAATGTGCACTTTAATCAGAAACCATGGGTGTTTGTGTTTTCCATGTTAATTGGCACCATGCTGGCTCCAACTTAGGTATTTGGCTAGATGGGAGAAAACAGACATGGTGTTTTAAATATTTTAATTAGGACCAGCAGTTCTCAGCTCCCTCATTTCTCGTTGGATTGTTTTTCATGCATGAATAAATTAGCTAGCATGGAAGTACTCTGTAGAAAGCGGTTGCCCTCTGGCCATAAAAAGAGTCCTGTTCATTAATACTTTAATGAAATTAGCTGTGAGCAAAATATTATTCCTTTTAACTGTGTTCTAATTTCTTAATTTTAATTAGGCACATAATTGTAGGGTGCTGAAATTATCTTCATGTTCAGCAACTGAAGTGCCATCACCAGGAGTCCGTGGCTGAAACACCACACCCCCCTGTGCCAGCAAGAAATGTTTGGTCCAACTTTTTTTTTTCTTTCTCTGCTTCAGTGCTCCATTTCTGACCACCATGTGGTGTTTCCAGGCTCCTGCTCTTGACTCCAATCTCGGGGCCCTGGAGGATGAACTTCAATGAGTCTGGTCTGCTAATCGTTTTCATTTTGCTTTTTCCTCCTTATGCTGTTCACATGGCTTTATTGTAGAATTCTCTACAAGTACCTATCTCTACTACTACTAATTATTTATTATTATGATTTTACAGTGGTGGTGGTTGAATCTGGGGCCTGGATTCTCAGCTACATCTCCAGGTATCCGCTCTCTCCCTTAATAAATTTTAAGGCAGGGTCTCACTGTGTTGCCCAGATGGAACTTTTAGCTTGCCACCCTACCTCAGCCTCCCACTGGACCGTTTCTGGTTGGAATCCAAACTTTTTAAGAGCAAAGGCTCCACCCACTTTGGTCATCAATTTGTAACACATAGTTCCTACTTTAAATCCATAGTTGTTGAAAGTGTGAAACTTAAAGGTTCTCTTTATTTATAATGCTGAAAATTTCTGATCAAATGGTGGCATTTTAAAGGCAAATAAAAGAATTCACAAAGAAATACTATAATGGAACTTCTGAGTTTGATAGGGTAACAATGCCAATTTGATGAGCTCTGATTTTAGAAGAAATAGTATGGAATCTGGATGAAAATTTGAGAAATTGAAAGCTTGTATACATTACTTCATATTAGTCCTCAGAATTCAAACTTTTACTTAACATGACATATGTTGAGTATATATAATTCAATAACCACTGGATGGCTGGAAATGTATTAGATAGTTGTTTATGGCATTCTATATGCCTGACCCAACATGACATTGTATACCTGGACTGAAGCTGTTTCAGTAAACTAAAAGATGCAATGTGCTCATTTAGTTAAATATACTACGGGTATTTACTAAATATAGGTAAGTATTTCCAGTTCATAAAAAGTTACATATTTGATCTGTTAAACAATAATAGTATTACCTCCCTCATTAAGTGCTGGGGGGTATTAAATGATATGAATAAAGGACATAGAAGGACATCTGACATATCATTTAATAAGCATTAGATAGTATTTATTGACATTCTTATTAGTGGTATTTGAACACATATAGACTGTCATTTCATGAACTCTACAGTATCTTACATTATCTTATAATGTACGAAGCTTTCCTACCTATGATCTCACTTAGTTTAACTGTATTTAGTTTATAAAAATAGAGGCACATGGGGGCACCTGTACCTCGCACTCTTAGAGGCTGAGGCAAGTTTGAACCCAGCCTCAGCAATTTAGCAGTTTAACACCACTTTGTCTCAATAGAAGAGCAAAAAGTGAGCTAAGGATGGAGCCCAATATGAAGTCCCTGGGTTCGGCCTTCAGTAACAAAAAATAAAGAAAAGGTAAGGTAGCTGTTGTGGTTTGTTTAAATGTCTCCTCCAGCCTCATGTAATCAAGCAGGCGGCTGAGTCTAGTGTTTGTGATTGGTTCACTGTCCAGCACTGTGATTGGTGGGTGAGTGCTGCACCCGCCCAGGGCGGGTAACTGACACACAGTATACAGGAGGGAGACAGGCAGGCAGGCAGGCCTTCCTTGGCCTTTCCGCTCTGCAGTGGCCTGCAGTTGAATGGCTCCCCCTCAGCCACACCACCCTGCCTTGGAGCCAGCTGAGTATGGACTGAGACCTCCAAAACTGAGCTGAATAAACGTTTGCTTCCCTAACTTTGGACGTCAGGTATTTTGTCTCAGTAACAAGAGAAAAGTAACCAAGACACCAGCCGAGAGACTGAAGCTCAGCTTGAGCTTGCTGCTCCCCACCCAGACCTCAGAGCTGCGAGCACTGATTGAGCCCGTGAGCAAGAGAGGCGCAGCAGGCACCACCAAGCTTCCGTCCACCTCGGGGCGCGCGGAGTCCCAAGGCTCCGCGTGTTCTCCTGTTTTCACCAAATCACAAGAGAGAGTGTGTGTCTGCTCCTCGGGGGCACAGGTCAGGGCTACCCACAAGAAGCTTGTAGACTGTCAGCACTGCTTTAAGGTGAATATTTATGAAGAGAAAGGAGATTATAACCAATCATAAATGTGCAAAATCCATGGATAAAAGCTTAGAAAAATAATAGCATTTTTGTTAGTTAACTGAAAACACTTCTGTTATACCCTTTCTTCTAAGTTTGGCTGCACATTTTTTAACTTCATTGAAAATGACTTAGTTATATTTGCCCTGTGGTTTTCTAAATTATGTTTTTCTAATATAATAGATGCCACTTCCTGAACTTTACAGAAATATCATTACTTAAGTAATAATCTGAATACAGAAAATAATCTTCCCTTTAGCATGGTTAATCAAAAACATTTTTTATGCTTAATACTTGAAATTTGTAAGGGATAAAACTTTGGGCTGAAAAATATTTGTGTTTTTGTAATACTGCTGTAGGTTTTTGCCCTCCACAAACAGGTGCTATGGCAGATTTTCAGTTGTCAGATTTTCTCCGAAGGAAAACAGAGCGATGTGTTTATGATTATTCCGACACACGACGAGCCTGTTCCTAACCGGTGTTCTGAGCAGGGATCCGTGAAGACCAAGTCGCAGGCACAGGTGTCTACGGAAGAACTTTTTGCAGACGAACTTCTGACCCCATGCCTCTCCTTGCTTCCTTTTGACTGCATGCACATTTCCAGTTCCTGGCTCTGGGGAACAGGAACCTGTCTCAGTCCCTTCTGTCCCCTGCCGTATCAGTAAGAAGGCGCCTGGCAGCAGCCCCTGCATGGAAGCAGGGAAGCACACAGCTCACCCCAAAGTACTGTGTCTGAGATCCTTTCCCATTGCTGGGATGTAATACCCGACACCTGCGGCTTAAAGCAGGCGCGCTTTATCTTGGCTCAGGGATTTAGAGGTTCCGGCTCCAAGGCAGAAAGGGCATGGCGGAAGGGTCTGGCAGGGCAGAGCAAAGCTGTTCCCTCATGGCGGTCGGGAAGCACAGAGAGAGGGCGAGGAGACATAATTGTGCCTTTCCCGGGCCCGTGCCACCTTCAATGACTCACCTCCAACCAGACCCGGCTGTCTGGACGGGGTCCAGTCAGTGTGGATGCACCCACTGAGATCCAGTCACCTCCCCAAAGCGCCACCCCTGAACACATCAGGCCTTCGGGGACATCTGAGATGTTAACCCTAACAAAATGCATCCCCAGCTTCTAAGTCAGATTCAAAAACTGCCCATGGCATTTGAGATGAACATACACTTCTCAGAAGAAGAAATACAAACAGCAAGTAAATACCTGAGAAAATGTTCAACATCACTGTTCATTCAAGAGATTCCATCTCACCCCAGAAAGGGTGGCTGTCATCAAGAAATCAAACAGTAACAAATGCTGGAAGGGTTATGGGGAGAACGGAACCCTTCTCTGCTGTTGGTGGGAGTGTGAACTGGTACAACCACTGTGGAAATCAGTGTGGAGATTCCTCAGAAAAGTAGGACTAGAGGTCCCCCTTAACCCAGCCATTCACCTTCTGGGTATCATTCCAAAAGAATTAAAAACATCACACCACAGCAATATATGTGCACCCCTGTTTATAGCAGCACAATTTGTAATAGCTAGATCTTGGAAACAGCCTAAATATTCATCAACTGAAGAATGGATTTTTAAAAATGTATTTTTATACAATGGAATACCACTTAGCCATAAAGAAGGATAAACTTGAGGCATTTATGCGTAAATGGATGCAACTTGAGACCATACTTATAAGTGAAATAAATCAGACTCCCACATGTAAACATCGTATTGCTCCCTAGTGTGAGAAGCTGAAAGAATTAATACATGTGTGCACATATATCTATATATCTATATCTATATATCTATATCTATATGATAAGATAGTTATACTATTAACTTTGTTCATTGAAAGTGCTTTGTGCTAATATTGTTTGGACAATTAAATGCAAGCATCTTGTACTCTATGTTTAAAGATAGCAATATGAGAAGTATTAACCATTGTTATCCACTAATTAACATGTTTTGAAATTTTGTTTCTTGTTTTCCATCTCATAAACTGCCGTGGTCACTCCAGTGCTACCTGCTGTGAAGGAAGGGTACCAGTTGGTGACACTGATGTGGGAACACATCATTGCCATACCAAGGGTGGCCAAAATATTTACATGGATTTTACAAAGCGTGGGACCGGATGCACACACTGACAGAGCGCCATCTCGAGCTTCGGAATGGGCTGGGTTGATGCGGGCGTGGGAGCACTGGAGTAGTCCTGCCCCTGTGGGTTGTGCTGTGCACTGACACGTCCCAGGTCCGTGTTGCAGGACTGTCCTTGTCATCTGTAACATTCACTCAACAGTCAAGTTTTCAGATTTCTCTTCAGAAACACACAGAAATCTTGTTTATTCAATTTAACCTCTGGGCATTATTCCATTTAACAAAGATGTCACATTTTGTTTTTCATTTTTCTCTTTATGACATTTAAGTTTTTTCTATTTTCCATACTATAAAAATACTGCGTAAAGGTATTCTTCACATGCACATAGGCAGAGAGCTTAATATAGAGGTGATTTGCAAACTACTAAGCATGTACATCTATCCCAGCTGGCTGGGTTTTACTCTTACTTGTGATTAACTGCTTATGTGGGTTTGGGGAAATAGGACTTGACTTTCCTCTACACTGTGAGTACCTTCTTGAGGAATTGTTTTAAATGAGTTAATATACAAAACATTTACAGCAGGGTTTGAAACTTGATAAACCTTTACGAGGGGTTTTGTTATTCTTAGTTACAAAGTGGTAACTGGTTTGTGAAATACACAGTTTTACTGGGTTTGGAGGTCCCATTTGACCCAGCTATTCCACTTCTAGGCATATTCCCAGAAGATCTGAAAACATCATACCACAGTGATATATGTGCACCCATGTTTATAGCAGCACAATTTGTAATAGCCAGATCTTGGAAACAACCTAAGTGCCCATCAACTGAGGAATGGGCACTGAGGAAATGGATTTTTATACAATGGAGTACTACTCAACTATAAAGAATGATCACATTGAGATATTTATAAATAAATGGACATGACTTGAGACCATACTCATAAGTGAAATAAAGCAGACTCACATGTGTAAATACTGTATAGTCTCCCTAATATGAGAGTTGATAAGAGTATATAAGATTTTATGTTAAGCATGAGTCCCCATCTCATAGCTTTGAAGCCTTTCAATGTTTTCATTCATCAGTTGGAACGGTTTTATTCTGTTTTGTTTGACTATATCATGCGTGATGGTATGAACAGCTGTTTTGAAGAAAACAAAACATTATGACAGCTATTGCTGATTTAATATCATCCTTCTTAGAATTCCTACCATGCTTCTACTCTTCTACTACCATTGCTTCTATCATCACATTGTGTCTTATTGGGATTTGAATATGTGTGATAGTATAAACAAAATTTTTTTAATTGAAAATGAGATATTATAGTACCCATTGATCATTCTCTGTTATTCGGTTCAGAATGCCCTGTAATTCTTTCACTCTTTGAATTGTTTTATACTTTTTTGTTATGTTTGATATTATTGTATTTGAAACTATGCTCAACTATAGCAGAGAAAGGGATATTGTGATAGCTACTGTTAATGTCCGGTTGTCTTAATGTAAAGTACTGTGTTGCCTATGTTGTCCTGTTCTGATCTGCTCTGTTCTGCCCTCTTTTGTTTTATTCTCTTTAAAATTAAAAAAATGAGATATTATAGTAGCCATTGATCATAGTCATTCGGTTCAGAACATCCTGTAATTCTTTCATTCTCTTGAATGGTTTTATACTATTGTGTTATGTTTGATATTTTTGTATCTGAAACTATGCTCAACTATAGCAGAGAAAGAGATATTTGACAGCTACTGTTAATGTCCTTTAGTCTTATTGTAAAGTGTTGCTTATGTTGTTCTGTTCTGATCTGCTTTGTTCTGCCCTCTTTTGTTTTATTCTCTTTAAAATAAAAAAAAGTAATAAGAACTGTAGGAGTAATAAAACCCAAAATGCATAATTGCTACTGTAAAAAAGAGACCAAAAGAAAGTGCTCTAAAGGATATAACTGCATGTATGTTTAATTGTGTACGACAGATGACCATACTACTGTTTTTGTTAGATTGTTGAGCAGAACTGTTAATAGTCTCACTGTTTGAATGTCTACTTTGTATGCTTTAATTTTGTAACTTGAACAGCTATTTCCAAGATGACAGTATGTAACTTATCAACTAGTGATTTCTTAGTGGTTTTTTTGGGTTGTTTTTTTTTTTTGTTGTTGTTGTTCTTTTCTTTTTTTCCTTTGGAATTCTGTATTGTTGCTTCCCTTTTTTCTGTTTTGTTTGGTTGTGTTTTTTTCTTTCTAAATAAAATTTAAAAAATACACAGCTTTATTGGAAGTTACCAAATTACTCTCTGGAACTGGTGATGTGGTTCAACTCCTACTCATAGTGAATAAGGGTTCCTGTTCGCTTGCCTTGCCTTCTAGAGGTATCGCTGAAGAAGCAATTTTTCAAAGACAAAAAAGAGCTAATAATATTGGCAAAAGGTTTTAAAGTTTGGGGCATTTAATACTAGGAAGTGATATCTTCTTTTTGTTTCAATTTGCATTTTCCAGATCATTGCTGAGACTAAGCATTTTTTCCTGTGGTTTTGGCCTTTCAAAATACCTCTTTTTAGCCAGGGATTTAGCTCAGTGGCATAAGCGCCTGCCTGGCAAGCGTGAGGTCACAAGTTTGATCCCTGGTACATAAAGAACAAAATGCCTCTTTTGTGAATGACTAGTTCCTGCCCATTGCTCATTTTTGTTTTGTTTTTCCTTTTGATTTGTAGGCATTCTGATATATTCTGAGTATTTATTTCTTATTGGGTCTATGCATCATACAACTTTTTTCTTTCTAGCCTGTGAAATTGCCTTTCAATTTCATTTATGATTTTTTGTTAGAAGTTTTAATGTACTCAAATTGTTATATTTCAATATAATTAGGGGTTTTTTTTTTGAAAAATTACATCTATGTCTTTAATTCCTAAAAAAATTTCTCCCGTGTATTTTTTCTTAAACGTTTTAGAAGTCAGTTTTTGGTGCACTTATAATTTATTTTTGTGGCTATGTTAGAACTCAGGGCGCTGGGAAAGAAAGCAACCTGCTCGCCTCCCTGGTAAGCAGCTGTGAGCCTATCAGCGAAAATCAAACATCCCATTCCCCCTCCCAACACCCCCACCCCGTTAGCAAAGGGGAGCCGGAGGTCTGAGCATCTCTTGGGAGGCTGACCATATGCAATATAGCAAATATAGGGGATTTCCTTCTACCGTCTCTTTGAAGGCAAATATTGTTGTCACTGTTTTGCTTTGTTCTGATTAATTGTATTGCTCTATTAAATATTCTGTTCTGATAGGTATTGTGATGTTCTGTATTTGGTGTGATTTTGCTATACCTGATTGAAAGGACAACTACTGTGAAAATAACGTGATATACTATGGTACCTATTACTGTTATCCCGGTTACCTGCTATGATGTTCTGTACCAGTTTCACTGCACTGTCTCAATTGGCTTTGTTCTGTTGTGTTTTACTACCTTCAAAATAATAAAAAAATTTAAAAATAATTTATTTTTGTGTGCAATATTGGAATAATAACAACAGTAAAAGGAACCTACTCAAGATTTCTAACAAGTCTTAAAAGCTGAGTAGGTTCCTTTTACTGTTGTTATTCAGAATTGTATCAGCTGCTCTATGGTGCCTTACTTCCATATGCATTTGGAGTCAGTTTGTCAGAAAACACACAACACACACACACACACACACACGTATGCTGCCGTTAGAGCTTTAGTTGGCACTGGACTGTGTTTAGAGATAAATTTGGCAAGGGGTGATGTATGCACGACATCGAATCTTCCCTTCATAATCATCGCTATCTCTTTTCACTTATTTAGTTATTTCTGTTTTGTAATACTTTTATAATTTTATACATAAAATTCTGGCTCATAGTATTTTTAAGTTTTTTTGTTTAGTATTAAACATGTACTTCAGTTTGGTTATATTTTTCATCAGTTTTCCAATTTCCCAGTCTTCTCTTTAGCTCTATCTCACCTGGTGTTAAATACACTCATTAAAATTTTTATTTTAGTTAGTGTATTTTTGCTCTGTAATTTCTACTTATATCTTTAAAAATACTTTATAATTCTCTGGTGGAATTCCCTATAATGCCATCTACTTTGTTAAGAATATTAGTTCTTTTAAAGGACTATGCCCTGTGTTTGTGAGTGTGTGTGTATAAAGGAGACTCTGAGTACACAGCTATTCCTAGAGGTAGCTATTACATGGATACATTTGACTTTATCATTCCTCATTGGAGAGCAACATGTATTAGGATAATCACAAAAAATATTTTAAAATTCACTGACTTTATTAAAATTCAAACTATCAAAAATTTTAAGTAATCAGAGTGTATAATTTTTCAGTGTATTTTTATTAGCATGATGAGTTTCACAAAATAGTAGGTTTTAATGTGGTGTCTTCATACATGCTTGTAACATTTAGCCAGCCCTCCATTAGCCTTCCTTACATCTTCTTCCCCTCTTACATTTATTCTTTTTTTGTTAATAATAGTCTCCCTTCTATTTTCATTTTCTTAGGTTCCACATAGTAGACAAAACATGCAGTCCTTGTATTTCTGAGTCTTATTTCACATAATGTGATTATCTTCAGTTCTATTTTCCTGCAAGTGACATACTTTTACTCTTTATGGTTACATGATTAATAAACATACATATGTATTTACCACTCATGTGTTGAGAGATACCTGAACTGGCTCTCGTCTTGGTGGTTGTGAATTGTTGCAGAGGAAACATGGGTACGCCTGCGTGTCTATAGTAAACTGGCTTTCATCCCTTTGGATGCATGAATGGCAGGGTTGTGTGTAGTTCACGTAGTTCAACGTTTAGTGCTTTTGAGGAATCTCCCTCCTGGCTGTACTAGTTTGCATTGCCACCAGTAGTGTAGAAGAGTGCCTTCTCCATACACTGTTGACAGCATTTGCTGTGTATTTTTGATGACAGCCATTCTGTCTGGGGTAAGAAGGCATCTCAAGTGTGGTCTGGGTTTGCATGAACAGTGTGTTCAATTCATTTGCCAATTTATTGCCTGGGATATTTTGTGTATCTTTTCAGTTCTTTATATATTGTAAAGATCAGTCTTCTGTCAGAAGAGTTACTGGCAAAGATATTCTCCCATTCTATAGGATGTCTCTATTCTGTTGATTCTCTCCTTTGTGATGAAGAGCCTTTTTAATTCAAAGTAGTCCCATTTGTTGATTCTTGTTATTTCCTGTGTTGCTCGAGTCTTGTTTAAGAAGTCTTTGTGTCTGTAACTTCCCCTACTTTTTCTCTGAGTAGTTTCAAAGTTTCAGGGCTATGTGATCTACTTTGAACTGATTTTTTGAACAGGGTGAGAGACAGGGATCTAGTTTCAGTCTTGTACATATGGATGTCCAGTTCTCCCAGGACTGTTTGTTAAAGAGGCTATCTTTTCTCCAGTGTCTGTTTTTGGCCCATTCGTCAAGAATCAGATGGCTGTATTTGTGTGGGTTTATTTCTGTGTCTTCTGTTAGTTTGGTCTATGAGTTTGTTGCTGTGCCAGTACCATGCTGTTTCTGTTACTGGACAGTATAATTTGAAGTCAGGTATTGCAGTGCCTCCAGCTTTGTTCTGTTTGTTTAACATTGCTTCGGCTGTTCTAGGTCTTTCATGCTTCATATGAATTTCAAAGTTGTTTTTTCAGTTCTGTGAAGAACATCATTGGAACTTGGTTGGGGGTCGCATTGAAAATGTAGATTGCTTTGGGTCACATTGCCACTAATTCTGCTCAACAACCCTAATTCTGCTTATTGATGAATGTGGAAATGTTTCCATCTTCTAGTGTTGAATGTCTTCTTTGATTTCTTCCTTCAGTGTTCTGTAATTTTCATGGTAGAGCTCTTTCACCTGCTTGGTTAGATTCATCACCATTTTTAAAGCCTTGTGAATGCAATTATTTCCTTAACTTCCTTCTCAGCTAATTCATCATTGGTGTATAGAAAAGCTAGTGGATTTTTAGTGTTCATTTTGTATTGTGCTACTTTGTTGGATTTTTTAATTAGAGCTAAAAGTCTTTTGGTGTAGTCTCTAGAGTCTTCTAAGCATAGGATCATATCATCTGTAAACAGGGATCATTTGATTTTTTCCTTTCCTATTTGTATGCCTTTTATTTCTCTTGCCTGACTACTCTGGCTAAACTTCAAGTACTATCTTGAATAAGGAGGTGATGGTGAATAGCCTTGTCTTGTTTCTAGTTTTAGAGAAAATGCTTTCATTTGTTCCCCATTAGGTATGAAATTGTCATTGTACATAACTTTAAAAATTAAGATATCCCACTTGTTTAGGACTTATGAGTTATCTACTAAGGTGGGAGACTCATGAGGGTTTTTGCTTTGTTTTGTTGTGATACTGGGGATTGAACCAAAGGTCTTGGCACTGAGCTATGCCCCCAGCCCTTCTTTTAAAGGGCAAGGAGAAGGTCTCAATAAGATGCTAAATTGCCTGGCTAGGCTTAAACTCACAATCCTCCTGCCTCAGCCTTCCAAAGGACGGGGATTACAGGCATTTGCCACCTCCTCTGGATTCATGAGGGTGAGTTTCTGTCTTTCTTTTTGGAGTCCTTGTTTCCTAGAATACTGTCTAATATGAGTTAAATGCTCAATACAAGTTTTAAAATTGAATTCAGTTAATATTACAATAAAGTTATCTTTCTTGAATATTTCCTGACTAGAGATAAGGAATTATAAGCTGATTTTATGGTAAGTCTAGAATATAAAGTTTTCTATGTATAAACCAATATGCTATTCAGTTATTTAATTTAAAAAGTATGTCCACCTCAATTAAAAACTGTCAAAATGTTTAGTGTATAAAAATAGATAAAATGGCCCTGAAGCAAGGCCAGCAGACTGCTATAGCTGCTGGTTTCAAGCAGGAGACTAAAGAGAATTCTTTCTGTGGTCTGTTGGCCATTTCAGAACTTTGGAAATAGAATGGTCAATTCATCAGAAAGAAATAGCAGGTGAGTGAGGCAGACTTTCAGAGGCCTGCAAGAGAGAGACCCTGGCTCTCAGGACCCGCACCATGTGGTTGACTTGGGGTGCTGAGAGAACAAGGAACTCCTCCCCTCTCTGGGGGGCGGCTGTGAGTGTGGCAGACTCTCGGCAGCCCAAAGGAGAGAGACCCTGGTGCCTTGGGGCCTGCACCATGTGGTTGACTCGGGGTGCCAAGAGAACAAGGAACTCCTCCCCTTTTTAGGGGGTGGCTGTGAGCTTGCCAGCACGTGGGCTGGGAATCAAGCATCTCATGTCCTGTCCCCCGTCCTGTGTCCCCCCCCACTTAGCAAGTGGGAGCCAGTGAACTACACATCTTGTGAAAAGATTGGCTATGTTATTTAGTATGAACTCCCCATATGCAAAGATATGGACAACAATTTGGAAGAAAACAAGAGACAATACGACAGATAGTGAAGATCTCTGGTTGTCTAGCTTTGAAATTTATGGTTTCTTATGTCCCGTTCTGTTCTGTTCTGTTTAATTTTACCCCCTTTTAAAATAAAATTTAAAAAAAATAAAGGAAGGGAAAAAGAGAAGTAGAAAGATTTTAGGTAATGGAGCCCCAAAAGTGGGCATTCTGTCCTACTTAATAACATAGTCTAGAATTCTTGGAAATTGTTAGAATTGTTGAATATGCTCATTGAATTATGTATTAGAATATGGAGTCTGCCATAAATTCCTATGAAAAAATGGCCACATAGTGTTGCGAACCTAACCTTATAGACTAATGTGCTGTTAGGTATCTGAATCTTTTGACAGCCTCAAATGATTATCAAAGGAGAGACTTGAACAGGGTTCAGCATGTGATTAAGGAACAATTTGGTCCTGAATTTTTACTGCATGAAGTGAAAGTGGCATGTGTTCTAGACATTACTGCTACATTTTGCCTAAGGCAGATGGCGTAGATGGTCATAATTCTTAATTTTGCTTTCCTTTTGGTAACTAGCTTCAGGGTAGTTTGCAATTTAAAACAAAACTGGCCTTGAAATAACTTAAGGAGCAACTTTATTCTTTTTCAGATTGCTGCTAGAAACAAGAAAGCCGAGAGATTTGTCTTTTCCACAACAACCCAGTTGTGCTAGACAAATAATTTAAAATATGTGTGGTGTGGCCAGGTAGCGCATGACACGACCACAGGAAATAGTCGCTTTTTACCCGTGGCCAGTCTTCCACCAACCTGAGTACTCTTAAGACTCCTAGTGGTGATACTGGGACCACCTAACATCCAAACCTTTGCTCAGCCCTCAGCACTCAGGGGTATTACCTGCTGATAGGCGTAGTTGGATAGAAACATTAGCATCACCAAAAAACAAGACAAAAACAAAAACAGCCTAGGATTTAAGTCATCTAGTACTCTGTGGGAAAATTTGTGTTTCTCTCTTTATCTTTCAATCCATTTCTCATATTTTTCCAAAATGGATCTAAGATGCATACAAACACACAACACGGGCTGGGGATTTAGCTCAGTGGCTTAAGCGCCTGCCCTGCAAGCGCGAGGTTGTGAGTTCAATCCCCGGTACCACAAAAAAAAAAAAAAAAAAAAAAAAACACACAACACACAAATGTACATTATTTTGTATAGAAAAAAACTGGACAATGATCGGTAGGTGTAGAAATAAGACTGTGCACCAAAGTGTTGACTAATATTTGTGCATGATGGGATCATAGATTATTTTTATTTTCTTCTTTGAGCTTCTCTGTACTCCACAAAATTTATGCAATCAGTGTATATTATATTTTAAATAAAGCAATTGTTAAATAGGTTAATAATTTCAAATAACTTTCTACAGAATCTTATTAAATGATAAATAGCAATAAGTATTACAAAGTGTGTGTAGCTACATAAAACAGAAAAATTGAAGTTTCTTAAAAGTGTGCTTTTCACAGTATTGACTTATTTGATTTTAAGCATGGGATTTTAATTTAGTAATCCATGTTTTGCTTCTTTTACTATGACTGAAGAAAGGTTTATGTCTAGGATCAAAATTGTATTTTAAACCTCTAAATTTGTCTCAGAATATTAGATGACAAGATGGTTTGTAATATTTTTAAGAAGTTCTTGTGGGAACATGACTGTCCCACTGAAATTAATGATCCTTCTAGTTCTACTCAAAAGACTTTTATTTTAAAATGATGGTTATTTAATGGATTAGCACAGCCTTCATGCTTATAATTTAGAATCTTGCTTCATTCCATGTTTGCAAAGTAGCTATTTGGGTCATTAGTTTGACCATTTCTTGCCAAAATATTCTTAAACTTGTGGATATATTCTTATGGTATCTTTAGGGGAGATTCTTCCAAAATCTGTGTGTGTGTGTGCGCGCACCATGTAATAGCATTACTTAGGATAATAGAACACTTATCATCATCATAAGACATAGTCTTCATTGCTAACCCTTAGTTAATGTGAGAAAAGATGCCAATGTATGTGTTGGGTAGAGAGGAAGTGGAGGGTAGAAGGGAGTAGAAATATATGTAAGTTCATAGAGAATAGGGCTTAGGGCAATTGTACAAGTTTGGGAAAGGAATCTTCAAATTCTGCATCTGAGGCAAAGAATTTCTGTGCAGGTATCCAGCAAACAATTGCCAGTTTTATAGGAGGCACTGTGCTGGTAAATTTAGAAATTAAAAAAACAGGGGTGCCTAGCCTCATGAAGTTTGCAGTTTAATAAGAGAAACAGCCATTAAATAAAAACTCATACAAATAAATATGCCACTGTATGTGTAGTGTTTTATTTCCTTAAGAAAAAAATTTAATGCAAAAATGGCAAAATGCTAAACTGTGACAAAAATGAATGGCGAATTAATTGCATGTGTGAATGTTAATGATTTTCCATCTTTGTTTCCATTAAATATTTCATCATGAAAGTCTTTGAGAGTTATTAGGAGACTTCGTTTGACTGCAGCTGTACAGGAGATACAGATATAAATTTGCCTCCATGCCCCATACTTCTTACCTGTGTAGTTTTTAGCCAAGATGAAATGTAGTGTATTATTCTTGTTAGAAGGCGGGAAGGTAGACAGTTACCTAGTTGCCTGGAACAGGTCAGCAAGTGGCTTGATATATTTCATCTCCCCTAAATATAGAAATGGCACCCAAGTTCCTTTGCCTTTCAATGTTTTGGTGTCTTAGTTGCATTAAGCTTTGGGAAGTATCCTCCTTTATTTCTTTTCTTTTTTTTTTTTAGCGGTACTGGGGATCAAACTCACAACCTTGCACTTGCCAGCAGGTGGTTATGCTGCTGAGCTAAATCCCCAGCCCCCCTCCTTTATTTCTTGAATAGACTGTCAATATGATTAAAGTAAAGTGCATTTGAAAAAGAGGCATTGTTTTGTGGTTAGTGTGTTCTCCTAAAGTTGTATCAAAGAGACTCTTAATCTTTTATCAAACTCAGGGCCTCACACTTGTCAGGCAGGCTGTGTGCTGCTGAGCTATATCCCTGGCCCTCAGTCCTTGAGAAGACACTTTACATTGAAGAGATGGAATTAGAGGTGCATTCCCATCGCTCAAGCTTGTCTATCTTTATATCAGTGATCCTAGACATACAACTCTGAAATATAGAAGCTTCCAGGAGCTTCTCACCTGTCACACTTCCGCCTTCTCACTTCCTGTTCTACTTTGAAGGTCTCAACATTGGCTTTATAAATAATGCTACCCAGCCAGCAGAGCTAACGTCCCTAAGCCACCAAATCTTGGGAGAGATTTGGGTCTTGAAACAAACAGCATCAAGTTTTTAAGGAATGGAAATGAGTTCCAGATGTTGAGGAAGGTTCATATGAACTTCAGTCTATCTGAAACAGGACATTTTTAAAAGATCAACTTAAAGATATGATTCTCTTATGGGGAGAGGGAAGCTTAGTAGGTGCGCTCTCCTTTTTCCTGACTTCACCCCCATGCCCTATTGATAGGAAAACAGGGTCAACTTCATCAATGATACGATGAGTGGTGACTAATTAAGGGGAATCTAAAGTTTTTGGACAAGAACTTAATTTATCTATGGAAACAGAAGCCAATATTCACTTCTTTTTTACTATAGGCAACATTGAAAAATTCATTTGATTCATGGTAAATTGAACACTTACAATAAAGCATCTCCCTTTTTTCCTTCCCTCAGCAATATTTAAATGAGAGCTCTAAAAGAAAAAAAATAACCATAATTTTCTTAAGTTTCCCTTTGACAGTTGACAGAGTCCCTATTTATACTTGTACTTTTTTTTAAAAGGAACACTACACATCTCTATACTATAATTTATATAGAGTCTCAAAGAGCAACTTCGAGGTTCATTTTGTCAGCTTTCAGTGTTGTTTCAACATTAATATATTAAGTTAAATTACTTTCTGTCTAAATAGCATGTCGTGGTAGATGATTTTTCTAACAGGAGCAGGCTTCTCATTTGAAACAGATAGACCTGGATTTGTGTAACAAGTCCTCAGAAACAGACAAGACTGTGTTTTGATACCATTAATTACTTTTGATTACCAAACTGCTGTATCTATGCTAATTGCTAAATCTCATGGGCTCTCACCAAGATGAGATACCACCAAGAACAAAGAGGAAATCCCCAAATCAGCAGAGGTGGTGATTCTAACATCTTGAAGACCGTATTAAAAGAATGTCATAGTTATGTTGTTAAGTTAGTAGAAATGGATTGATAAACAGCTGAGTTAGGGGAGGGGCAGCCCTGTGGAAATGAAGGAAATTAGCTGGTTTGTTTCCCTCTTGCAGTCACTTACAACCCCAGATTATCAAAGACTCTACATCTAGACTGTTATGGGCAAAACTGAGTTGAAAACTCAGATTTGAAATTATGTTTTCTTGCAAATCACCTACATAGTGGAAACGAGCCATTCGCGTTTGTCCTTGCCCGTCTCCCTCACCTGGACCGCTGGCTTGGTGCTGCGCTTGCTAGCTCATCCTGCAGGTGCAGAAGCTTCTTCCAGGAGGAATGTTTCTGTCCCTGTTGTGTTTCAGAGGTGTAGACTTAGCCCCCAAAGCCAGGCAAGCTATGGCCTCTCCTCTTACTTTTGCTTGACTTTTAAAACATTTATTTTTAAGTGACACATAAAAATACATGTTCGTAGACTGACACGATGTTGTGACAAATAGCAATTAGCAAATGTTTTAAATCAGGTGGAACACAAATATCCCTCATCTACTGTTTTGTATGATAAAACCATTCAAATCCTTTCTGGTCCTTTCGAGGAATGCAGTACATTTTCGTGGTCCATAGTCATCTTACTGTGAGACAGCACCAGAGAACTTCTTACCCTTTTTAAGAAGCGGTAGCTTAGAGCCTATGGAGCAATCTCACTCTCTCTTCAGCTCTAGTAAACACCATTCAACTCTCACCTCCTGTGAGATCAACTTTTCAGGTTCCATATGTGTGTGAGATTGTGAGGCATTTGTGTTTCCACTTAGTTTATGTCACTTACCACAATGACCTCCAGTTCCATGCACATTGTCACAAATGACAGGATTTCATTCTTCTTGTGAGTAGTATTGTGCATTTGTGCCACATTTACGTTATTCTTTGGTTGATGGACACTTAGGTTGTTTCCATCTCTCAGTCATTGTGAATAGTGCTTCAGCAAACAAGGGATATCTCTTCACCATACAGATGTCATTTCCTTTGGCTATACATCTAGTATTGGGATTTCTAAGTCATATGGTGTTTCCATTTTTTTTCCCTTTGTTTTGAGATGAAGGTGTCTCTCCATGTTACCCAGGCTGGCCTTGAACTCATGATTCTCTGACCTTGGCTGTCTGAACAGCTGGGATTATATATGTGCACTGCCATGCCCAGCCCATATTTAATTCCTTGAGGAACCTCCATACTGTTTTGCACAGTGTGTTGCTTTACATTCCCACCAGCAGTGTTCAGGGGTTCCAGTTTTCTTCACATCCTCACTCCTTTCCCGACTTTAGATTTTGGTTACATTCAGGATGGAAGAATATTTCTGTAGTATTTATTAACATTACATTGGCTTATGTTTTCTTTCCTTATGGCTCACACTAAATGTTATTTTGTTTCATGGTTTGGTTTTAAATGGCATATTGAGTTGAAAAGCTGTTGAAAACTCCCCGAAGTGTTTCTTCTGTTTTGTTTAATCAGTGGGTGGAAAGTTCCCTTGGTTCTTTGTAATCAAATAGTTTTCAGACAAATTAGTAAAACCTTCAGCTACCTTCTCCATTGAGGACTTACCAATGGGAAATATGCATTGGGTAGCTAATGGACTTTTACTTCACTGCCTTAAACCCTAGGCAACGCAAATATTCCGAAACAGGGAGACGAATAGACAAACATAAAAGCAGAAAGTGAGAGAGGAAGGAACAGGAAGACAAGAAGACCAATTTAAAAGATAGCAAACGAGAAGGTGGCAAAGAGGGACAAACAGATGGTGAGGAAAAGAAGAGCTGATGGGAAAGAGAAGGTAAGAGACTGTGATTCCCTGAAAATAATCAGAAATAAACCCTAGCTGATCATTACCACCATGACGGCCAGTGTCATGCCGAGGGTGTCACCTCACTATCCACTTACTCCGCGGCTGCTCTGTAATGGCAGGTAAGGCCAGGTGATTGGGTTGGCATTTTTGATCTCTGGTTTTCAAGGCGGATTGTTTTCTGTCTAGGCTTATTTCCAGGGAAACGGGGGCACAAGGGGAAAGACTGAGCAAGAGAGACAGAAGTGAAAGAATGGCCACGATTATTTTTCCAGATAGAAACATACGGTATTTGAGAACCATCCAGATAATCTACATCTTTGAACAGGGGCCACGGCAGACAAATGTCTTTTAGATTCATGGCTAAATTCATCATGTGGACGAAGGTGTTAGAAAGGGAACAGGGGGTTTCTAAATGACAGGTCAAATTTCCCTGCTAGACCTGAGTAAAACCTTAGCTCAGGTTTGTAGTCAGTAGATGATCGAATAAATTCTTTAAAATTGCCTGCAAAGGCACCAAACTCACTCCTGTTTTGGAGATGCTTCCTCTGAGATGTAGCTAAAAAACTTGCCCAAGCTGTGTCATTTTACAAAGCATGTTGAAGCAATTGAGTGTGATGGAATGGAAGTGATTCTCTTGTTTGATTTTATTCAAATGAGTCTGTCTGGTGAAAGGGATCCATTTCCCATTTCTCAACATCTTATCCGAGGATGGCATTGCAGTGGGGACCAAGTGCTCCCTTTCCAATTTCATGGGAAATCAAAAGTGCAGAGCTGTCTGCGCAGACAAAAACCAACAATTCTGAAGGATGACCCTTCAGCAGAAATGTGTTGGGGGCAGGCGTGTGCTTTCTTGGGACTCACAGTTTAACCCGGGTCTTGCTCTCTGTGCTTGGGCTCTGGAAGATCCCACCAGCTTATGTTATTCCTCGCCCAGTGTCGGCTGCAGGCAGACAGTAATTGTCAGAGCTCAGGTTTCTCTCAGACCTCATCTTCTTAAAGTGGATATTACAGGTATTAAGACTAGTGAAGTTCATAATGAAACTGCGAGTATTCCTTTAGGATTTTGATGTCAGAGAAAAGAACTCATCGCATCTATTGCCAGGATGCTGTCAAATCTGCCTTAATTATGATTAATAACGTACACATACCTGAGGACGTTTTTTGCTCTTATGCTTGACATTCTTAAAATGCCTCTTTGCTAAATATTATTTCAGAAGCCAGTGCAGCTGTAGCTTTAGGGACAGACTAGAATGGTGTCTCTGTGTGTAGTTGTTTTTATCAAACATTTGTGCTTGACTACATACATACATCATATTCCAACATCTCCATGTATATTTCTTTGTTTTGCTAATATTATAGTGAAAAATGGGTGTTTGGGGTGGACAATTTTTAGCCTTTCAGAATTGAGTCGACTGATTTGGAAGCAAATCTGTAAATACTTTTAGTCATCTCTCCTCTAAAAGGATGACAGTGACCATATTTCTGTGGTGAAGAGTGTTAAGTTCTTGGAGAAAGAGAAATGGGGAATAATTATGATACTGAGGTAAGAAAAGAGAAAGAACTACATAATAATTGTGAATGGTGGCTGAACTAGTGTAACAGTCCTGGTGTAGTAAACAGCCCTGGTCAATAATAATCACAAAAGAATAAGAAGGGGAAGGGGCAGAGGAAGAGGCAGAAGAGGAAAAAGAAGATCTTTACAGTAAGTCTTGTATAGTGACGCAAATTTAGTTTTGTATTATGTAGGCAAGAACTGATATTCAGAAATACCTGTGTTTGGAGAGGATATTATAAAGGTTACATATGAATTCTGTATAGCTTTTGACTTTTGAAAAAACTCTAGACATACCTTTTTTCCTGCTGACATTTTCAGAGTGTTTTATGCTTTCCCCTAGTTTTCCTAGTTATTCCCAAGGCTAATACACACCTGACCTTATTCTATTGTTTAGGTAAAGTTAATGGGCTTTGGAATGCAGTGAGTTGATGGCTCCATCTCCGGCTTAATTAGACAGTATAAGCTCTAACTGGCTGATGGTAAGTCAATCAGTGAGAGAGTTACACATTCATTCACTGGGAATCGTGAGACAGTTGATCTACTGAGAAGCAGGTATTTGGGCAGAAATCATGTATTTCAAGCATGGAAGCACATTTCAGAGGCCCTGGCAGGCGGTGTTTGTGACTTTCAGGTCAAGCGCATTGAGCGGCTCAACCCTTTCTGTGCGCAGAAATTTGAAGCGTGGATTGTGCTTCCTTTGTGCTGCAGAGGGAAAACAGGTTGAGGGTAAGTGTGTCTGCCCAGCAAGATGGAGAAAAGGTTACTGTCAGTTATAATAAAGGCTGCCTTGGAGAGGAAGGTAAGGCAAGCTGAGACACCTAGGTATGCCAAAGAGTCTCCTGTGTGACTGTGTACTGGAGATTTAGCTGTCAGAAACACTGTAAACCCACAACTTTGGAATCTACTGAGCTGTGAATTCCTTGAAGAAAGGACTGAGTCTTAGCATCTTTGGGTATCTTGCAGTGTCTATCTCTGTGCTTCAAGGACTATATTTACTGAACACATATGCCAAACATTTATTCCCATAGTGGATAAAGCACTGCTTAAAACATAACATTTATTTAATGTTCAATATTTGTCACATGAATGGTCATTTATTGTGTTCCCTAACTGGTTCTAAACCTTGTCCCCAAGTCAGCCCACTCCTGCTGGCAACGTGTACAAGAATGGAGCGATTCCCAAGATACCCACGTTGAAGGAATTTCAGCTGCGTAGCTGTGTAAGTCGTCACGTGCACTTGAAGGGCCAGCCACTGCCGGCAAGCAGACTCTGAAGACGGCTGATGGCAGCACCCAGCTTCAGTGTATTATCTCTGTGTTTAACAGAGTTCCCATTAAAATAGCGAATGCTAATAGTGAACGCACATAACTTCGGTCCTCACCTTGTACGATTTGATACATTGGCTTGCAGGGCTACCAAACACTCAAGCAGGTATCCAGCTCTCTCCCTTTACTTTACTGAAGAGAGAACTGACGTTATGTTGATGGTAAAGGGCTCCAAAGTTAATTTTAACAGGGCTGATGCAAGAAGCACCAATATAGGACTTAGTTTTCATGGCTTTGGTTATTGCAGCCTTCTGGTCGTACCCCACAAAATTAGGATAAACAAGCCCAGAAGTTGCTATGAACATAAACATCCAGAAAATGAAGGAAGGTAGTTTTTAACATAGTCTTGAGTTTTCTTCTAGTATATTTTGTGACGCTAGATTGATTTGAACTGTAATAGCCAAAGTCCCTACATTCTATAGCCTTGTGGACTGCTCTGAGCTCTTCTGACACCTTGTCTTTGTTCACTGGGACCCATTTGCCTGCCTTTTCTGGTTCTTGAATATGCCCTGGTGGTCACAGGGAACAAAAATGAGCCTTGACACTTGCTGTTTCATCTGCCTGGAGTTCCCTTTCTTCCATGTGTTTATAAGGCTGGGTCCTTATCACTGTTATTGTTTTAAATAGATTTTTTAAGAGCAGTTTTAAGCTCACAGAAAAATTGAATGGAAAGTACAAAGAGTTCCCAGATACCCTCTCCCCAGATACACACAGCCTCCTCATTCAACACACCACACTTGGGGTACACTTGTTACAGCTGATGAACCCACGCCGGAACACCCTCATTGCCTGCCTCACACAGTTTACATCCTATTGGGGCTCACGGTGGGTCTGCACACTCCATGGGTCCTGAGAAGAGCTTAATAATAAACATTCACTGTGTATCACTGTGTGCTATGCACGGAATATCACACTCCACGGTTCTGTGCTCCATCTGTTCCGTTCATCTGCTTAGTTTCGAAGTATCAGTTCATAGATTATCTTCTCAGAGAAGCCCATTCTCAGCCATCAAGCTCAAATAGCAATTTCCCCAAACTTTGGCCAAGCAGTACCTCTTGTCTTCTTTCAGTTTTTTTTAAAGGAGAACTTACAAATACCTGAGATTATCATATCAATTTGGCTGATTTTTTAAATTTTATCCTCTGCCCATTCTAAGATCTCCAAGTGAAATCTATTGCTCTCAGCTCTCCACCCAGCTCCTAGAGGGCTGTCTGGTGTATAATGAATCCTTAGTAAATATTTGTGGAATGCGTGCTTTGGTGTGTCAGGGACTATTCTGGTGATGCTAACATGAGCCAGGTACCATCTCGTCCCCAAAGGAACTTGTAGTTTAGAAGGAAAGAGTCACTTTTATAATATGACCTGGTAAGTGGCATAATAAAACATGTTGCTAAGGGCACTGAGTGAAGGACCAGGGAAACAAGCTTTGCCAGAGAAAACAGAGCCCAGACAAGACTTGAAAAGTAAGGAGGATTTAGTTGGGGAGTGCACTTGCCAGCACCCCACCAATGTCACCTTGCTTTCACCTTTAAGGTGCTCCAGCTGCTTCTGCACATCTGTGGCTTTCTCTTGCTGGCAGGGTGAGAGAGTGGCACACAACGCAGGCCCAATGGTAGCAAGTAGATAAATACCCTGCTCTGCTCTCCTGCTCTCTCAGATATCCCAGGCATATTGAATCGCGGTTGCCACTGGCAAGCCTGCTCCCTTGGCACTCCTTATTGGCTTCCTTCTCTTCCCTGTCTCATATTCCCACTCCCCTCCCCGTACCTCCTGACACCAACTCCAAAATCCTTGTTCCAGGTCCGGGTTCTAGGAGAGTCCTACTCTCCTAGATACTTGGCAAATTAAAAAAGAACAAGGACATTCTGGACAAAGCCCAGACTTGTTTAGAAAATAATCACTGTGGATTCATTACGATACATTAGGAAAGAATAGAAAGTGAAGCTGGAACATTGTGAATCTGGCTCGTTTGCCTCTTGTATGGGGTTTCCTAGGAGTGGTGTTGCTGGTTTGCATCCGTGCTCCCATAGTTCTCTGAATGTATGTACTTATGCATCATGGGTTTTCGTAAGTGCCTAAATCTATGATTTGGGGATGCAGCAGAAGTCCCTGGCTTATGCTAGGAATTATACCCATAATCTTGCTCCCTTTGGATTCATTGTCTCCTCAAATGCACTAATTAGACACAGAGCAGTAACACAGGGAAGCTGCAGTGTTGTGTGTGAAGTCAGTACATGAAAAATATCAGGCCACATCTAAAATGAATGGTCCCTTGATCTGGAGTTTGCGAAGAAAGACCCAGGTGGCCTGTCAGGAATACACTGGCTGGTGGCATGGCTGTCCCCCTGCTGCCTGGCAGATCCAAGGGGAAGACACTATCTGTCGCTGCCAAAGAGCGTTTGGTCCCCATGTCCCTAACCTCATGCCTTTTTCGAAGGGGAATCTTCCTAGAAACCCGTGGTACATTTAACTTTGGGAGCTCTCTCGTGGGCTTGTATCTTACCAGACACAGCCGATCTGAATATTTCCTGCATGCTAAGCAGACCATTGTCAGCTGCTTCCTCTAGGCTAGATTGTTATAAATGCTGTTTATGATCCTGCTATGACAGCTGTGAAGGACATGGCAAAGAATTTATCACAGGATTATTCATCCACCATCAGAATACCTAATAAGATTCTAAATGACCCAAGATGATAATAAGATCTAGCTTGTAGCAATAAGGTATTAATAAACTGCTTTTTTCAATAAGGGAGAGTCCCAGCATCATTACCCTGACATATTTGTTTTGCTTATATTTTGTGAACAAAGTAGGCCTGCTGGATTGAATAGTAAATTTATAAAAACCCCTGATGTATGAAGAATACAACCCACGTGAAGTGGAACCCATAGGTTTAAGTCAAGAGCACAGTGTTTGCCTATGACATCTGAGTGCCAGACTCCCCAGCCATCGATTCTAATTGTTCCATGCCATTTGCCTTTGTATTTAAAAATTATAGAAGAATAATATATCACCCGCTGTTGGCCACAAGGCCATAATTCAGATGAAGGAATTTAGTAAAATCATAAAGCAGGAATGTGCAGGGTGGATATATAATGGATGCAGAGAGGACATGGAATTCAAAACGAAATCTGGGATTCTGCTGCAGGTCCTTGTTTTAAAAAGTAAAACTGTTTAGTATGAGATTAATAAAAAATAATGGATTCCCATTCGCTTAACTATTCCTAGCATGGATAAGTGGCAGAGATTCAAGAAGCTGCTATTAGAAGTTTTTCAAATAATATAACCTAGAAAAGTTAGCTCCTTCTTCAGAAATGTAGCTCAATACCCAGCACCTAAAGTTAGGGGAGGAAAGGTTTATTTAACTCACAGTTTGTAGAGGTTTCACTCCATAATCGGCTGGCTCCAAGGCAAGGTGGCATCACAGAGGAGAAACAGTTCATGATAGACAGAAGGTAGCAAAGCAACAAGAAACAACCACAGCTCTTTCTGTCCCTTATATCTTATCCATGCTACTTGGGGTGAATAGAACTCACACCCTCAGTCCTAGTGCCTTTGATCTTAGCATTGTACCATCAGTCAATCACATACTCTAGATCCAACTACCTGTGAAATAGCCCCACCTATGACCACATGAGATTTTGAGGTTTTTAGACACAAGCCATAGCATTCCACCCCTGGTCCCCCAAAGACTCATGCAAATCTTTTTATACAAAAGGCATTTAATCCATCTCTAAGAGTTGCCAAAGTCCTAACTGTTTCAGCATTGCTGAAAAGTCCAAGTCCAAAGTTTCCTCTGAGATTTAAGGCAAAAAGTATAGATAGGGGATACAAAGGTATGGCACCAAAGGAAATCCAAAATCCAGCAGGGCAAACGCTAAATCCTGTAGCTCCACACACTGCAGCCCCGACAGTCTGTGGCAAGATGTGAACTGCCAAGGGCTTGTGTGGCTCCAGCCCATGACACTGCCATGGTTGTGCCCCCATGGTTTGTAGGCTCTGCTCCCTACTTACGGTTAATGTCCTCATCGCTGAGACAAGTTGCATCTACCCTGCGTCAGTTTTCCCTTTCTGCCTTGCAGCTTCTCTGTATGACATCACCACACAAGGACTAGGCCTCGAAGTCTCAGATCACTTCTACTGCTTTTCCAGTAAAGGTGTTTTCTATGGGGTTAAATTTATCAGACCAACGGAAGCACTGAGATCAGAAATGCTCCTTTTAAAAACTGATCTATTATGTACCTACACAGAAAAATGTATGCTTCCTAGGAGTGTAGAGTTTGAAGAGTCGTAACAAGGCGCGGGAACACCTCCTTCTACAGAGTTCCCTCATGCACTACTCCCACTGGCACCCCCTACCCTTCGACCCTGGTAACCGTTGGCTCAGACATCTGCCTCTGGGTTTGCTTGCTGAACTTCAGAGAAATGGGAGTGTGCAGTGCACACTTTCGTGTCTGCCTTTTTCATGGAAGATCATGTCTCTGGGGTTACACACATCTCTTATTCATTGCTTTTTGCCACCGTGTGGTTACACTACATCACATTTATCCATCTTGTGGTGGGTTTTCACATTTGTGTGTTCCCAGTTTGAGGCCATAATTAATAAAGTTGCTTTGAACATTTATGCACCAGACTTTCTGTTAACTCTAAATGGATCTTGCCCTAGATTTAGTAGTTAGAATTGTAAAAGTGAGAGAAGAAACTGGAGAAAAATCTTCATAACTGGAGGGATCAACAAAATTTTCTATGTAAGACACCAAAAGGAAACACAATAAGATAAACAGCCAAAATTTTTTAAAAAGATAAACAACCAATAAATTTTTACTTCATCAAAATTTAAAACTCCTACTCTTAATGTCCTAATGATTTTGTGGGTTGTTTGCATTTATCTTAAGTGAGTACCCAAGAATGGGCTTACTAGCTCCTAGGGGTAAATGGTTAGGAACTGTTAGGTGATTCTCCAGTATATTTCTCACTTTACACTGCCACCTGCGATTTTTGAGAGCTCCAAACACTCCACACCCTTGCCAATATTCAGTGTCATGCATTTGTTTTATCAGTGCCCATTCCAGTGGGTTTGAATAAGAAGCTCGTTACAGTTTTCACTATTACCGATGTTTTAAAACTAGTACAGTTTAGAAATCTGTATGACAGTTCCTCAAAAAACTAAAATAGAAATTCCATTTAACCCAACTGTTCCTCTAGGTATCTTTCCAAAATAGAGACATCAAATTATAGTGTAACATGCACACTCATGTTTAGAGCTGCACAATTCAAAAGAGCTGAATCTTAGAAACAGCCATCAACAGATGAGTGGGACTCCTCACAAAGAGGGTAAGCATTATGGACTGAAAACATGTACCACTAAAAAATAGGAATTGAAAAAAATTGAAGAGGAAGGCTGATTGTATACATGTTCAGCCTAGAACCACAATTTCCCAAATTTTCTTTTGTGGAAATCCACAAACAAAAATGTAGGGCAGGTTATTTTGACCATTGCATTTCACACTGCCGGCTCATCTCTAGGGTGGCTCTAGTCCAATCCTGCAGGGAACTGGGCTCCAGTTCCTTTGCTCACTTTTTAGTCACAGCTGTTGTAAAAGAAGACAACACAGTTAACTAAACATTCCACATGATTTGTCAAAAGGCCATGTAATAAAATGACCCAGACTCAAAGGAAAATGACCTAAATTACAAAGAATATTACTTCATGTGTCAGACAGGCCACGTAAGGATTTGAAAACTGTAGATTGTGCAAAGCCCACACTGGGGCACTGAGTTTGGATGGGAGCCTCGTGAAAATTACATGGAGGTCTTTGCAACAGAATCAGTTTGGGACTCGCTTTTGTTGTTGTTGTTGTTGTTGTTTTTTTCCAGTACTAGGGATTGAACCCAGAACTTTGCACTGAGCCTTTTTATTTTTATTTTTTAGATTTTTAAGAAAAACATTTGAGATGGGGGCTTGATAAGTTGCTAAATTGTTGAGGCTGGGCTTGATCTTGTGACCCTCTTACCTCTGCCTCCCAGAGGGCTGGAATTAGAGATGTATGACACTATTTCTAGCTTGGGACTCACATTCTTAAAGTAAAAAATAATCAAATTGCTGCTTCTACCTGTAGGTTAGGGCATCTGTGGCAGGAGAATCTCTCTAGAGATAACATTGAGACGTTCACATCTTTGTAACAAGGATTTATGCACTATAGATCCAGTGTGTGGGCGCAGTGACACACAGGGACGGGCCTGCTGGGCGTGGCTGAACCCCCCCACTGTGTTCCCTCCTCCTGTTACTCGTGGGCTGCATGGGAATGGCTTTGTCCTCCGGGATGAATAGCCACGGGGCTCTTTGGGACAGAGCTTCAGGTGACTAATCTTCAGAGAGCTGCCTCTGGATAATGTCCTAGAAAGGGCAGGCTGGCTCCACGGGTCCCTTCACACCAGGCGGAGGGTGTTCCCTGAATGTAGACGCCCTCTTTGTATGCTGCCTATGACTTTGCAGCCCTGGGACTTGCTAGCTGTCAAAAAGGCACTTAGCTATAGGCTGAGCATGATAAAAATGATAATGGTGACGATGACAACAGCAGACATTGATGGAACACTTGTCACCATCAATTGTATGGTCTGTAGCTTAGTACTTTGGCGAGGAAAACAACATACAGGATATAAAACTCTCCAGGTCTTGTGGGTTGCCGTGCTCTACCACTAGGGGGTAGCATCATTGCTGTTGTCTTGGTCCAATTCAATGTGAATTCTGCTTACAGTTCTTAATCTTTCCAGTGTATTTTTCCCCATTTAGAGTGACTATGAGTGATCTTCCCATTAAATTAATAGTAATGCAATAATTTAAGAAATGAACCTGCTTTCTCATAAATGCTGCAAAAGTAGAGACATAACTTTTTCTTTCTTCATTCCATTATTTTGTCATTATTCGATTTGTACTTGTTTTGCTTGCTAAAAGAAGTGTCTACTACCAGTATAAATTATTAGCAAATGATTTCTGTGATTTTCACTTGCCCCTAGCACTTACTCGTCTATACATTTGTAGGAAGAGGAGTACTTTGAAGGGAGGGGACATGTATTTTATATACGGAGGAACAGGGCAGAAGGCACCTACTGTGACCCCAAAGATCTCACAGTTTGGTTGTGGAGATGAAGTATGAATGCATTAATTGGACTTACAGATCTAAAACAGGAGTGTTAAAAACCTCCCAGCATTGTGGAGAATTTATCAATTTCTCATAATTTGGTGAATTCTTTTGCTCCATATAGTTTAAGGCAATGTTTTTTGGTTCATTCCATCTCATGATTGTTACATCTTCCTGGAGAATTGCTCCTTTTCTTTCTCATAAACACTAATGACCCTTCTTAACTCCTGGTAAGGATTTTCCTCCTTAAAATTTTTTCTTGGTATTTTTAATTCTCGGTTTATATTTGACTGATATATCTTTTTTCCCATCATTTCCTTTTCCTGCGTGCCCTCTTCCAACTGGAATAGAACACATTATTAAAAGTTTAAGAATATTTGTCTTTAATTGACAAATTTAATCTTTTTAAAGTTAATGATTTGAAATATGATTTCTTTTGACTTTTTTCAACAATCTTATTTGTTATTTCAGTGTAGCTGCCATTTCGTGGCTTATTTTTGTATCTCTTGAATAAACTGGATTTTTCTTCTCCTCTCTCCTGACTTGGTTGAAAGTTATACATCCTATATCATATGTTGTAGTGATGTTTACATGCTTACCATGCATTCTGAAAGTCAAAATTTAATATTTCCCTTCTCCCAAATAATTCAAGAACCTTTATACCTAAAGATCCTTCTCACCATCCATGATAATTTCCTCCTAGAATTTTGATTCCTCCGCAGTTAAAAACTAGTCATATTGGGCTGAAGAGATAGCTCAGTGGTGCAATGTCTGCCTGGCAAGTGCGAGGTCCTGAGTTTGATTTCTGATACGAAAGAAGAAATCAACCAACTAAATAAACAACAGCAGCAACAACAAAAAACCTAGTCATACTTAAGATTGGCTTTTCAATGGTGCCTTAGATTTATCTCTCATATTTTATCAATTTTTTGTCTCATTATTGTACCTTGCAACATTGTTTCTTCATTCTGGGTTCAGTTTCCTTCCTACTGCAATACATCCTTTAGTAGTTCTTTCAGCAGAGCCAGAGAGTAGGAATATCTCACAATCTTTGTAAATGTGTTTTGTCATTCTACTTGAGTCATAATTTTTGCTGTGCTCTTAGCACTTCAAATATACTATTTTCCTTTGTCTTCTGGTCTGTCTTTGAAATTGTTTATCAAAGCATTGCTTACATATGGAAAATTATACACATGAATATAGCTCAATTCACTCATGTAATCAGAACCTAGATCAAGAACCCAAACACAGCTAGCACCCCAGGGGTACCTGCTGCTGGCCAGCACCCTCTGCCCCACACAGAGGAACACTATCCCAACTTCTGCCAGCATGGATTTTTAAAATGTAAACTGAACACAACAGACAAAGTTTTAAGACATCACACATAGTTGTATATATGTACGGAGCATGGTGTGATATTTTGATACATGTGTATAATGTGTGATGACTGAATAAGAGTAATTAGCATTTCCATCACTTTTAGTGTTGGTAGCCTTCAAATTCCTATTTCTAGCTTTTTATAAAGTACATATCAAATTGTTACAAACTCTACTCAGACTGCAGACTACCAGAACTTATTCCTTCTAATTATATTTTGACATCTTGTTACCCATCCCCACTAATCTAACACCTGCTGGTCACTATTCTGCTCTCTGTCATGAAATTAACTTCCTTTAGCTTCTATATCAGAGAACATGCAATACTTGTCTTTCTGTACTTGATTTATTTCTCCTAACATAATGTTCTTCAAGTTCCATTCATGCCACTGCAGATGACAAGATTTCATTCTTTTTTTGTAGCCAAATAGTATTATTGTATATACAAACTACATTTTCTTTACAGTATAAATCACATTTGTTTTGGTTTTTATTGTGATGAGAAATCTATAAATACCAACTTCATTTACCATTAATCTGTCTTTTTCCCTCATGTCTTGTGTTTGTGATGACCTATAATTTCATTGGAATATATATAGCTATGGGTTAGTTTTTTGTTTGTCTTATTTTGTTCTAAGTATGTTTCCTTGATCTAAAGTTATGATTTTATGAATTCTAAAAAAATTTACCCATCATCTCATTGAACAATATTTCTCTCATCCCCTTTACTGTATCTTTCTAGAATTTGTAAGAGATATGCATCAGATCTTCTTGTTCTGTCTTGTGTAACTTTTAACTTTTGTATCTTCTTTTAATTTTTCTGTTACATTCTGGATAATTCTCTCATTTATCATTCTTTTCATTGATTCTCTTCTGTTCTATGTGAGCTACTGTTAAATCCATTTATTTCGGGTTGTACCTCTAAAAGAGATACGTTGAAGTCCTCCCCCCAGGGCCTCAGGATGTGGCCTTATTTAGAGGTGGGGTCTTTATAGAGGCAATCACATTAAAATGAGTTTGTCAAGTGAGGCCCTAATCCTTTATGACTGCGGTCTTTATAAAAAGAGGTAATTCAGACTCACAGACATGCCCAGAGGCAGGATGAGGGAGAATAGGAAAATGGAGGGGGTGCCAGGAGAAGACTGGAGTTGCACTGCTATATGCCGAGGAACGTTCTGGGGATACCAGAAGGGGCACAGACCAGGACAGACCTTTCCCTCCAGGTTTCAGAGGGAGTGCCACCTGCTAACAGCTTGATTTCAGATTCCTAGCCTCTACCACTACGGGACAATATGGCTCCATTCTATGAGCTCTGTCGTTCTGTCCCACAGAACTTTTTTTTGTACCGGGGATCGAACTCACAACCTTGCGCTTGCCAAGGAGGCACTTATGCTGCTGAGCTAAATCCTCGGCTTATGGCTCCATTCTAAAGCACCTGGTTTGTGGCATTTATTATGGCAGCCATAGGAAACTAAATGCAAAATTTATATATGTTTCTATTTCACTGATTCTGGTTTTCTTTTTTAAATTTCTAGAGGCATAACATGATCCCATTTCAAATCTGTTTTTTTTTAATTATATGTGATATTTTCTTGCACCATGGCTCCTGATTTATCTCTGTAAATCATTTTAAATGCATATTCATTGCCCTCTTCAGATCACTCTGTCCTCTTAAATTCTTGGCATCATTGCTTTCCCCTGTCTGTCCTGTCTGCTTATTCTTAAGGAGGATCATTTCCTCTTGTTGTGGGTAATTGACTTTTAATTGTGAACTTCCTTTCAGCAGGCGTTCTCCTCTATCTTGAGGATTACCATGCTCCTTGGGTTGTGAAAATGTTTCCGCGGAGTAGTTTTATGTTTTCTTACAATGGACATCTCAACAAATCTATTGGTCTGCAGCCAGTTTTCCATTTTTCTCTGAGGTTTATTTGCAGGAGGATAACATGAATTTAGGTGCTGCACTTTATGTACCCAAACAAGCTTGTAATTTAGGTTGCTGATTTCTTTTTCGCTGGGTCTGGAAAAGGCAAATCTAGCTGTTGCTACCGTTCGGTGAGCCTCCGAGGAGCCCGGAGCCCCTCAGCGCTGCCCTCCCAAGTGCTCCTCTTGCACTTCTCCTGTTGCACGGTGGCTATTTCAGCCGCAGGCACAGGCCATCTGGAGCCTCTGCATAGCTCCGCCCTGTGCTGGACCCCCAAGTCACAGGTGGCAGCTCCTGCGGTCCCAGCCCCTGCGGATCTCTAGTTTTTCCTCTCTCTCTGATTCTTCCTCCCAGATCTGAGTGTCTCTGAGAGGCTTTGCTGCATTTCTGGACGCGGAGGTCAGGGCCTCCCGTGCACAGTTCACCTGGCACCAGAACTGGAAGCAGGGACTCGTGTCTCTGCTTTGTGGATTCTTTGTGAAAGAGGGGTCGCAGGTGCCAAAGGAGGCAGAGGGCAGAGAGATTCGCCGAGGGTCGGGGACCGCCGAGCGCTGAAGAATACCAGAGTGCAGGCAAGGCAGGCAAGGGTTAAAATGATTTTTAAAATTCTTCCACATGCTGCATGGAAGGACAAAGCAACACGCCTGATGTCCAGGGCATCACATGCACACGCCGCCTTTATTCTCCACAGACTGATGCCTCTTCTCTTCTTCCTGCTCTTCCCCCTGTCTTTTCCTTTGTAGAAACAAAACTGTGCTCTGTGAGCCGCAGGAAGCCAGGTTTCTGCAGGAAATGCTGTATGGCTTCAAAACCTTGCCGCGCTGACTTCGTCCCGAGGGCAGTGGAACCAGAGAGATCCCCAGGGAGGCCTAACCTACAGCTAATCGAGGGAAGAGGCACAAGTCAGAAGTTCCTTTTCTCTAATTTTTAATTTCATCAGTGGTGACTGTATTGTCTGAGGAGAGTGTGGAAAGCAAATGTGTTGCGCACTTTGAAAATGCCCTTCAACACCTATTCAGGTGGAAATATCCTAACCCTAACGCCTGGGAGGTGACTACAAGATTAAAGAGGAGAAGTGACATGTGGTTTAAAGTAACATGTGTTCTGTTGGGCAGGCAGCATCGGGCAGCAGTTCTGAGCACAGGTGCTGCCACTGGCCGTTGGAGAGTGTGGTTCCAGCTGTGTTCTGTTTCCTCATCCATAAGATGACAGTACAACCCTTAGTGTTGTAGGGTTAAGATAGAAGAGACCCTGGCATGCAGTAGTAAGTTTTCGGTGAGTGCTATGCTGTAGCATATCTCTCAGTACCACAGTGTGTATAAATGAAATAATTTTGGATGCAGGGACCCCAAGGAAGTCTAGAAATAAGGTGAGAGAGTTTAATATCTCTCTGTCATTGTACACCAAAGTTTGTGTGTGCTAGAGTGTGCATACTGTAGAGGAAAGATACATTTTTCCTTGGCAGAAAGCCCACTTTTAAAATGATTGTTCAGAAAGATTCTTGATCAGAAAGGGGAGAGAACCACTTGTGTTTGTGTCTGTATTTTTCTGGACTCCAGGGAATATGGAGCTGAATGCTTTTGTGTGCTCCAGACGGGCTCTGAGGCCCTTGTTCAGCTCAGTAATTGTCGGTGAGGAGCTGGACGCTGATCCACCACCATCTCTTGGCCTCGCCAAGATCACTCAGTTCTGGAGAAGGAAATGGGAGCCTTAGTGAAAGACTTACATGGAACCCAGAAAGTCATTTGAGCAATTGCTCCTCCTTTAGGAGCAATCAAATTAGCCTTGTTACTTAGATGGGGTGTGGGAGGACTCAGGAGTCAATTTGAGCTTTAATTTGGGAACAGTGTGAGATTTCCCCTTCCCATGAAATGCCGTGAGCCTTCTGTCTGTCCAGTGAGAGCAGAGTTAGGCCTTGGGGAAGTAGACCACGGTACGGCACGTGATGGAGAAATCGCCAGACTCCAGGGAGTGTGAGGACTGGGAGGCAGTCTCCTTGTGTCCCACACACCTGTCTTGCTTTGAATTAGCCCAGGTGTTTAAAGATATTTGGGAAGATTTGCAAACATGTGAATGTCAAAGCTTATTTCTTTTTTAATGATGTATGTCATCTAAATAGTGATACCATCAACAGAGAACGCTGGATTTCATTATTTTCTTACCTTCTGCTCTCAGATGCCTTTTAACATATGTAAAAATATTTATATAGTGTTTCAAGTCCACAGCATTCAGTAGAGAAATGCTCTTTTGAGTTCTCCCTTTTGTAATATCATATTTAACTCAAAAGAAGTTGTAGGTATATTGGGGGCAGATAGTAGGTGCAAATCTGACAAAAAGCTAATGAGCTCTCCTGTGATTACCAGGGAGGATGGTGACTCATTAAATCTCATTTCCTGGGCAAGTCCACACAGAAAGAAGAAATTAACTGAAATAAAAGCCTGAGAACCTAATGCAGTCAGATTTATGAGCATCTGTATCAGCAGCCACATGGTAATCAGTACAAATAGTAAAATGTTTTAATGAGGTTCTCTGAAATATTTAATTAGTTACACTATTAATTTTTTTTAAAGTTTTGTTACTTTCTGTTAGGTATTGGCCCATAGTCAGGAGGGTCCTAAAACCAAGTGGCTTTTGATTAGATTCAACCCAAGCTATGTCCCTTGTATATGATCCTTTTATCATAACTGTCATTGGTATTCACAGCAGTGCTAAAAAGAGGGTCAGAAGAGTTGGACTCTGTAAAGACTTCTCCTTTTGGTTCAGCGTATACAAATATCTGCTTAGAATGAATCCTTCTCCAGGTTCCTGTGAGCGAATCACTGTGCAGCCTAAAGGTTTTCCACTGCTAGGAAGAGTTTTCGAAAAAGGGCAAACTATAAATGAGATGACGAGATTATGATTCTTTTAATACCTTAATGTCTTTTATTTTCCTCTTCAGTATTGGCAATCAAGCCCAGAGGCTTGCACATGCTAGGCAAACATTCTGTTTCTGAGCTACACCCCAGCCTAAATGCCCATCTTTCTGCTTTCCTGAAGGTTCCTTTATATCTTGTTCCTTGACCTTCGATCCTGGTAGCTTTCTAAATATGTATTAATTAAATAAAAATATTTTAATATGTTGCTTTTCCTAGAGACACAACAGGAATTTACAGAGACAAATAATTTAATTTCTGGTCGTAGAATTTTAGATGTCTAATAATTTGGGTGGGGCAGAGATATTTGGTATGCCTCAGAGGGCCCCATCTAACAGACCAGTCTTGTGGTTTGACCATCTCACGCATATTGACCTCTATCATTCTGTTTCCTAGAGGACCGGTAGCTGACCGGCAGGGGAGACCACAGTGTGGGGTGTATGGTGCCTGTTTGCTTGGTTCCTACCTCATCCCATAATTCCATTTGGGTCTTCATCCTGAACCAGGAAAAATCCCTCTTATGTTCTCTTACCTCTATATCTCTTGACCCTGGGCTTGTAACTAAAGCTCATGTTTCTACCGTAACTCCACAGATATGATTTATTTTTAAGTAAACCCTATGGGCAGGATTCCTAGTGGAGATATCATCCCAGGCGGCTTTTTTACAGCAAAGATGAGTGCCAGGGAAGAATGTTGAGATGTTTTGCTCAAACCCAGGTCATTGGTAAACATCCAATGCTTGAAACTATTCATCCTTTATGTTCATACTTACGTTACATATTGGGGCAGACAGTACCGGAAGAAGAAGATAAGGTATGTAGGGCTCTCAATTCACAAAGTGAAAGGTGAATGAAACTACTGTATTTTCTTGATTCAGAAGTTCACATTCCAGAAAACATTTCAATGTGTTAATGATTCTTAAAATCATATTAGACTTCACTAATATGCTAAATATAGCATTTTCTTACTTTCTCCCAAAATGTCTGCTATTAAATCTTATAATCAACATCTTCTTAGAATTTACAAAATGGTTCATTTCCTCTAGGCCAGAGGGTCTTACTAGCAACTGTTTTGCAATTTGGTCAATGAAAGAATCATAGCTAAATCTCTTCTTTTGCTGGCAAGAAGGCCAGGGAACTCTTAACTTTTTTTTTTTTTGTTGTTGTTTTTTTTTGGTACCGGGGATCAAACTCACGACCATGTGTTTGCAAGGCAGGCGCTTATGTCGCTGAGCTAAATCCCCAGCCCAGGGGAATTCTTTAAAAACAAATAAAAGGTGCTCAAGTTGCAAAAAACATGGCTTACATGTGATAAATGGCAGAGCTGATCTGGAGCTAGGAAAAGTTGCCAATGCCAAGCTGGTATGGGTGGAAACTGGACCCAAGGCTTCCTAGGACAGATGAAGTTAAGATATACCCAAGGTGGGAGGTCAGGAGAGCAAAGGGAAATCATCCCATCTGGAAGGACTTAGGGTTCAGAGGCAGAATCTGTAGAGAACTCTGGGAACAAAGACTGATGAAATATACATGGATATTTGTGCCTTGGAAAAGTCTTGGAAGAGTACGCCAAGAATACTAACAGTGTTGGATGATAAAATGAGGTGGGAAGAGACCTGTGCATCCTTATTATAATTTGTACACTTACATTGCTAACATAGTTTCTAATGAGCTTGTAATGTTTTAAAATGTATAAAAATGACAGAGGAAAATTATACCCCAGAAACAACAACAACAAAAGTTCGTGAGTACTGAGGTACAGGCCTGGCAAGCCCAGAATCGTTTATTTAGACAAGTTTTGGCACCTGCTTTGTGTCCATAGTCCCAGGGCATGACGCTCTGTCTTTTGGGTCTGTCCTTGCCCCATTCAGCACCCTGGTTGGCTGCCGTTCCAGCAGGACGACTCTTCCAATGGTTCCCATGGTGATGAGGAGCTGGCTACCCACAGGCTGCAGAAGCCACTGGATCAAGGACACTCGGAGGGGCCAGTTGTGGGGATTCCCTGTGTGTGAGCCTGGAAGGGTGTGTGACTTGCTGTGTGCTAGTTGCAGAAGAGAGGACCAAATGCCCTGTTTTACAAAACCAAACATTACGTGTCCCATTCCCAGGGTGTGAATATATACAGCAACCCCCGTGTGTATGTTGAGACTTAATCAACAGTGAAACCATAGTAAGAAGGAGCATTTAGAAGATGATTAGGTCTAGACAGTGGAGCACTCATGAATGGGATTAGTGACCTTATAAAAGAAGTTCAAGAGAGCCGTCCATCCTACAAGTGAGGGGGTGTAGCATCGCGGTACCCCTAGGGAGCAGCCAGCCGCCCTCACCAGACACTGAGTCTGTCAGGGCCTTCCTTGGTCTCGGCCTTCCCAGCTTTTGGAACTCTGAGAAATAAATTTCTACTGCTTGCACATCACCCAGGCTAAGGTATTTTGCTCTATTCGGTGGATGACTAGGATATCCATGCTCCAGGGCTTTTGGCCTCTGATTTTGGAGAAGGTGTCTTGCTTTACTCCAGAGGCCAAGAGCTAGGAAAGCTAGATATCATTCATTGATATTCACTAGCCCATCTATGACTGTGAGTGAATAAAGCTGCCCATAAATCTTCATTCCATTTAAGTCACAAGGAAGCAGGGGACGCCATTGAAACTACCAGCGCCACTGCTTTTCCCCGAAGATGCTGGCCCACAAGCTACACTTCAATCCATTTGAATGCTTGGTTTTCAGAGTTGCCTCCATCCCTGTTGCCTTTTATTGTCAGCGGCCGGCTACTCCAATGCATCTTTTTTTCTTTAAATACTTCTACAACTTTAAAAGTCCTGCAAGTATGGCCCCCTGAGTGTGTGTCCATGTAACCCATGTTTTTCGAGTTAAAAATGCTCTCAAATGAGTAAAGAATGCATTGGTTTTAATGGGAGCAGGTAATTTTGCCTGAATCTCCATGGTAAGAATTTTGAAAACTATCACCCTTGTCAGAATAGTCAGAAATGGCTTGTTGGTGGCGTTCCCCTCTGACTCACCTCCCTGACTTGTGGGGAGCTGGAGACAAGTGGGCACAGGGCACTGGGGTGGATCTTAGGGAAACATTGTGAACTGGTGGCTGCAAGCGGCAGAATTGGAGCTGCTCATCTCTCTGCTGCTGCTCACCTGCTTTCTTTTGTCTTTGAACTTCGTTTTTGCAATCCCCCTTTTGAAAAAGATTGATGTGGCTTTCAATGGCAAGGGGATTCACATGAATAACAAATTATTCTTACACGTTTGAAGTGGTAAACCTGTTCTACTTCCCCTGTAGGGAAACACTGGGCTTTACCAAGCTATTGTTATCCTCAACAAATTCCAGTAATTATTGGTGCTAGCATTTGGTTTCCCTTGGTTTAAGCTCCGCTTCTACAAATCATCTGTGCCTTTGGGAGGCTTCCCTGCCTACCTGACTCACAGTGAAGGAGACTCTGTCAGGTAGGGCACCGTTTCCCAACTCCAAGGCACGCTACAAATTTTATATATTTAGCATCTTGCATCTCAGGCATGAGTTGGATAAAGAGATGAGTCAGAAGGTAGTGGAGGAGAGGGTGTGGGTATGGGATGAGGGCAGTCTGCCTTCCAAACTCAACAGAATGAGACTAGGAACTAGATAAGAATTAGGCGTAGCATCAGGGTCGTAGTTTAGCAAAAGGTTCAACTATCCTATCAAGTCTGAATCAACTGGTGACTGTGTTAACCACATAACTTCTCAGAGCCATTCTCTGCACCTGCGTGAGGTAGGTATGATAAAAGATGGAGTTCAGGATTTTAGAGGAGTAATCAAAATTCCTAACTGCGTACATATTCTTCAAAGCTATTGCTAATACTCCTTTGCCTGGCTCTCAAACCTAAAGTTGCAGTGAGGGTTTCTGAGGAAGAGGCCCACCAATGGGCTGCGAAGGCATCTTTATAGAAGAATCTGCATGAAATCAATAACATAGATTGTATTAAACAGTGATCTGTGCTGCCAGGTTGAAATTCCAGCAGTGCCCGTTACTGCTACGTGACTGTAGGAAAGTCACTCATCATTTGTATGCCTCAGTTTCTTTGTGTATGAACCAATGGTTTCTATTTCACAGGAGTACTGTGAGGAATAAAGAGGACAGTTTTCTATAAAGCACTTAGAAATTTACTATGACATTATTATCTCACCTTAACAGGTCTAGTACCACAACATAATGTTAGAAGGAAAAAGCAAATGTTTTCCCTATTTTAGAAGGCACTATTCTTTGCAGGGAAGAGTCCACTTTCTCCTCAGGAGCATAGACACCTCTTTCCTGCGGGCACCATATTGGCATTTACAAAATGGTTGGGTTGATCCATTTCTGGGGAGACATTTATGTGCCCTAGTCACTATCAGCAAAGCCTCAGGACAGCTACCATGGTGGAATACCTTCTAGATTTTGTTAATGACTTCTAGACCCCCAAATCCCCTGGCCATATCTCTTCCATGGAAAAAGAACAGAATCTGCTTCCCTCCTCATTACCAAACAGGACCATTCTACCTGAGTGAAATTTATGATGAAAAGGAAGGAGGTGAGAATGTAGACATCTCTTAGATAACCTTATTTCAAATCTTATGGGTAAGCATCCACAAGTTGTGATTTCTAGATCTAGTAGTTCTATTTTTAGTTTCTGAGGGGCTACTACACAGTTCTCCATAGTGGCTGCACTAATTTACATTTCCATCAGCAGAGCACGAGAGTTCCCTTTCTACCACACAAGCATCTTTAGATCCCAGGAATGTGTTCAGCATTGATATCTATCTCTTCCTTGGAGAATGAACCAAAAGTCTAACTTTCTAGGCTCAAATGGGTGAGAGACTAGGACACCGGGACCCCCAGATCTGCCAGGGGTGGGTACATGCCTGGTGGCGAGTACAGCCAAACTGGTTCTAAGACTGCATACCCTCCCTCTCTAGTTCCTACTCCTCCCATGTTCATGCCCTCTTACCAACATTTTGGGCAAGTGGCATTCTTTCTCCTTCTCATGCCTTCTTGTCCTCTCCACGGCTTCAGAAGCAAAACCATGGCTCAGTTCCCCCAACCAGTGTTCCCAAAGTGTGGCACCAGGGCCTGAGCTGCTCTGCTGCCCCTTGAGAGATGAGATAGGCACAGACCTGAGAGCCCCCCGAACCTTCCGTATACACTCCACAGAGCTGCCATATCCAAGTGCGGGAATGGAAGAGTAATTTGATATGAGTTAATTTTTTAAAATTTGGGACTTGCTTTGTGAAATTTTATACTTCCCTTTTGGATGGGTGACTCTTTTTGACAAAGATACTGGCCTGTGACTGACAAGAATAAAGAAAATTGGTATTTCATCTTAGAAAATTGAATAATTTAGAAAGGACCAACGGGGTTTAAGTGTTTTGACTCTGGGATAATGATACCTAGATAGGAGACGTTCTTCTCAAAGATAGGTACACACCTGTCTTTGTACCATTTGGGGGAACACAGTCTCTCCTACCTTAGTTTACTTTCCTGTAAAATGGGAGTTGTGGTAATTGTACCTATCTTACTGCGTGAGGAGGACTAGAGAAGTTAATACTTGCATGGTTTTTATGAAAGCACCTGCCGCAGAGTAAGGGCTCACTGGTTTTTTAGGTATTATCATCTGCACTCCAGCCGGCCCGCCTGTAACTTTACTTAAGCCAGGGCCACATTATGATCTTTGAGAGCCCTGAATACTTTTGCCTCCAAGGCCCGCTTCTATTAAAAAGATACTAAATGTATTTTACAACTGTTGGTTATAAAATGAGAATAATTCCGTCTGCTGTGGATTCGTTATATGCTGCTTGACGGTGACGGGGACACATTTGGAGAACTATGCCATTAGGTGGTTTGGTCACTGCGAATATCAGAGTGTACTTAGATTAACATGCTATGGCACCAGTGACACCCTCTCCTGGGCTACCATCATGTAGTTGTTAAATGTCACAGTGTTGTTAAATGGCACGTGACTGTATGAATTGTTGTTATAGCCGTTATTTCTTCTAACTTTAATCAGAACTGCAATGCTCTGTGGGGCTCAGAAAGCATTGCAGGTCCTGGGCATGATGGCAGCTGCAGGAAGCGAAGACAAGTTAGAGCCTGCTGAGTAGCTGGCCTGGTACAAACCTTCCTTCCCTTGGAGAGCTTTGCTCTTGGAATTCAGGCTTCCTTCTCTCTCCCCTCAAGCAGCTCTTCTACCTCATCTCAAACTCCATGAGGCCCCTCCACGGCTGCTGCAATGTTATAATTTCCTACTTACTGGTCTGTTTCTAGGTTAATTCAGTTCTTCAAGCTCAAGATACGCTTCTGTCCCTGGTGCTAAGAACATGATAGCAGAAACCATGGGTGATTCCATCTGCTTGGGTAAAGGTATCCCAGCGGGAGAAGTAGCAGGGCTAGACCAGGCACATGTTGAAAATTCTATTCAGAAAATGGGAGATATTATTGCCATTTGCTACTGGCATCTCAGCGGCAGACTTCAAGCCACCAAAAGAAGGCCTGCTGAAGATAATTTGAGTTTCACGTAGCAAGAGCTTCGTTAGATAGTGCCTGAGCGATGGGAGCTCGTGCTCAAAATGAACAGGGGCTCAGCTCACGCATCACACAGACCCCTCAAAGCTGATCTGCTGCCTTCTTAGATCAGTCAGATGCATTCCACGCTGCGCAATGCATTTAGCTAGACAGGGAGCAGAGAAGCATCCAGGTTTTCCACTAATCTTGGATGCTGTGAGAAGGCTAATGCAAGGGCAGTCTTGGTAACGAGCATTGTGCCTGGACCACAGGGTATGACTCTGTGAGAGGATCATCAGAGTTGATGATGTTTCCTGACACTGCATGTTTTATGCTAGGCAGAAGCGTGCTTTGTTCCAGTGTTGCCCGTCTCACCAGCCTCTGGCTGCTTCAGAGGTTCCTCAGTTCAGGTGCATAGGAAACATCTAGGTAGCCAAAAAAGCACGCAGACCCTGAGCTCAAGCTCCGAGTTTCTGAGGCAATGGCTTAGAACTTGCAGGTTTAACAGGATGCCTCAGTAAATCATGCTGCAGGTGACCAGGCATGTTGGTACACAACTGTAATTTCAGCTACACAAGAGGCTGAGGAGGAGGACCACAAGGTTGAAGGCAGTCTGGGGGCTTTAAAGGAAGGGGATACAGTATAGTGGTAGAGTTTCTGAGGCTCTGGGCCCACCCCAACAAAAAATGTGACGCATGATTTGCATCATGCAGGTGGTTTAAGGACTTTGCTAGATAAGCTTTGAACAAGGAAGAATCCTTTCTTCCATGTTCTGGTGTGGCCTCATCTCACTTCTTGGATGTTTGGAATATGTCATAATTCCTAAAACGGCAGAAATATTCACTTTAGGTGCCAATCGATTTCCCTTGCAGATCCCAAAGGCCCTCATTGTGGGGGCTCTCCTGGTTTTAGGGTTAGCTTGTGGACATCTGCCATACAGAGTTGCCATACAGACCAAAGAGAGGTCTCTTTCTCTCTACTCAGAACTGAGGCATGTGCTGTGATGCCAGATCCCTGGAACTCTGCAATGGGTTCCATTTGCTATTAAGTGCTCTAATGAGGAGGGACAGGCAATTATTATTATTTATTTCACTAATTAGCCAGATAATCATTCATTTTGAAACTATGCAGAGTTGGAGTCTGTTCGGTTGTGCCCTTTGTCTGATGCTGATTCATTCTATTTTTTCCTCTTTTTCCTTTACAAAAATGGCTGCTTTGTTAAATGAGGGGCAAAGGCAGGGGCTGAGGAGGGGAAATTAAAAAAAGAGCAAGAGATCATTTCTGAGCTGGGAAGAGAATGCAACAAGGAGCCAGAGTCCATAAAAACATCACCTTTCAGTCTCTGAAGACATAATGCTTGATGATAACCATAAAACATGTTAGTGTGAAATAAATTGCTCTTCTATTCAAACCCTTAAACGTACTACTGTGGATGTCACTGGAGATATGCAACTCTTTTTCTGGTCCTGAGGTATATTTTATCATAATTTGTGGGGTGGCTGACAGCCTTGTACACATGATTGCCTTTTCCTGCTCAGTTAGCCTGTCAAGGTCAGAGTCCTTTGGCCTTTTATGAATGTAGGACTATTAAGAAATGAGCAGGATAACTGAATGGCGTGGAGGGAAACTTTATTTTTCTTTACTAATAAATGCCTTTTTTCATGGTGTTTGCTTTTAGGAAGCGACCCTTTTACATTCCATGCTGTTTGGTGGGGGCAGGTAGAAGGGACTGTATTGCTGCTGGTTTGATGTTCTACATCTTATTTTTCTTATGAGATGTGAAAGAACTTCTGGGAGTAGGGATTCTTCATTGTCACAAAATAAAATGTTCAGGGGCACTTTCTCCCTGAGGTTGAATTTTTTAAAGGTAGGTAATTATAATGGAAGATTGGTGCTTAGTTAATAGTCACTTCTGTTGAAATAACATGCAGTCTAATGCTATTTTTGTAACAAAAATCTCGCAGATCAAACCATTCTTGCAGGTTAGGTTGAAAGTTTTATTATTATAGTTGTTGTTGATTACTTTAAGATTATTTTGAGAGTTACAACTACATCCCTGGCTAGAGCATGCTGGAAGCATGTATCTCAATGTTCTCAACATGAGGAACTGGGAGATGATAGTCATTTGTTATGGAAATGAAAATCTTTGGTCAGCAGGGATTAGGGTAGTATAGATATTAACCAAAGAAAGAGGAGGTGTCATTTGCTGTCCTAGTTACTTCTTTCATGATGAGACAAAATATCTGACATTCACAAGTTAAAGGAGGAGAGATTTATTTGGGCTTGCAGTTTGCAGAGGTTTCACTCTATTGTTGACTGGCCCCCAGGCAGGACAGCATGACACATGGGTATGGCAGAGGAGAAACAGCTCACAGCATGACAGGAAGCAGATAAAGATAAAAAGCAAAAAGAAGGAGATAGCCCCTTCTAGGCTACGCCCCAAGCAACCCATCTTCTCAACCAGGTTTTACCTCCCAGCCTCACATATAACTATTTTCTCATCACTGGACCAATGGTTGGGTATCATGCTCCATGATCCAACTGTCTCCCAAAAGCCCCACCTATGAGCACATGGGATTGGGGGGAGGCATCCAGATAGAAACCATAGCACCTGCTTAAAGATGACTTAGTATGTTTGCTTTCCATCACTATAACAAAGACCTGCGACGGTCGCTTTATAATAAAGAAATGTTCACATTGGCTCACACTTTGGGTCATTTCACCCTGTAATTGGTTGGTGTTTCATTTGCTGTCATGGTGGGAGGAGGTGGTAGAGCAGAACCACTCACCTCATGGGTAGGTAGAACAGTGAAGAGGGGCCAGGGTCCCATGAACCACATCCCCAGTGACCTTCCAATCTCTCACCAGGCCCCACTTCTTAAAGTGTCTGCAGCCCCCCAACAATGCAACTTGGGGCCAATCCTTTAACACATGGGTGCTTAAGGGCCATTCAAGATCTGAGTGCAGCATTTAGCTCGCTCCGATGGCTTACCAATATACTTTCTGCCTTTGCATGCTTCCTTCTACGTTAAAAGAGAGTCAGTGCAGGGAACTTCTAACCTGAATCATTCTTTCTCTTTGGTGAGCTCTTGCATTGCCAGTAATGTAGAAATTGCTCAGAAGTCTTGGTGAGGAGTCAAAAAGGGATCCTTGATTAGAGACCTCCAGGAACCAGTGTTGCCTCAGGGTCCTGAGGTACTGAGAATAACTCTGGTAGGAGCGGCAGCAGCAGCAATGTTTCAGGATCTAGTCTACCTACCATCACAGTAACAAAATATTTATCGAGAGGAATAACACTGTTAGAAAGGAGAAGCCTTTTCAGCTCTGAATATATAGATACACATTAATTTATGGTGGTTGATCTTTATATAAAAGAAAATAATGTAAATGCAAAAATGTTTACCCTACTTAAGGGCAAGGTGCAATTACCAAGTGCAAAAGCCACTTTAAGACAGTGCTGGCCTATTAACAGTGAATTTAAAAAGTAATTATGCTCTTTTCAAAAGCATTTTCAGGGCCTCTATGGAAAGGGAAATTTGAAAGTACTAAAAAGCTAGTCAAGCTGCATCTAGAAAAGATTTTAAATAGCCCATGCTTCTCCTGAAGGGCATCTTATAAGTGACACACACTGGCTGATGACAAGAAACAGGTGTGTACAAATGCCAGCGATTCTGGCTCTGGCCACTTGAAGAGATGGGATTTTGTAATAATTATTTAATGTCACAGGGAATAGAAAGGAAATGCTCTTAGCTTTTACAAAAAAAAATTTTTTTAAATATGACTGAACGGAAGCAAAAATGGACCTGGAGGGGGGATCTGAGGTGCTGTGCCTGTCACAAGGCCCTGAGTTTAGTCCCCCACTCCGGTGGCTGTGCGCCGTGGGCAGGGCTGGATACAGGCAGCTGCTGCAGTCTGAGTTTGCTCCCCAAAGCGTGGGCTCCAAAAGGGGTCACCACAGGAAGCTTCCCAGGAGAGACTGCAGTGGGGCTGAAGACCAGAGGCTGTTGTTATCGGTGAGCCGAGCTAGGTGAACCACTCTGGGTCTGGACCAATGAGTCCCAGCATAACAAAGCCCACTCGTTGCCCCCCCCGCTCTTTGATTCTAACTTTGCACATCAACATCACCTTCCTTCATAAGCTGCCCTGCCGAGAACAATTCCCTCCCCTCTCCACTCCCACTTCCCTTTCTGCCTCCCATAACATCTTCTTCAGCCTTAGAAAGCAAGGTCCATGTGGATGGTCTGTGCGGGGTAGAACTTTCTGCGGTGGAAGCTGTCCTGCCGTGTTCCCAGCACCTCGGACAGCTCCTGCCACAGTGCCCGTGCTGGTAGAAAGCGTGAACAAGGACAATAGTGCCTCCCTGTTTTATGCCCCTTCCCCGTCCCCAGTCCCAAACTCTGTCTCCATCCGCTTCAGCACAGCCCTCTTGATAGCCCACAAAGGTGGTTGCCATTTCCCAGCCCATTTTACAGTCCAGGGTGTGATTCAGCGGCCCCACATGCTCGAACCCTCCTCTGAGGAATATGCAGCGACCCTGCAGAGAGCAGCGCCATGCAGCTTTGCTTAAGTAAAATTTGCTGCCATACAAATTTGAAAACGAAATGCAATTAGTAAAGCATTAAAAAGTTACAGAAAAATGGATATGACAAGAGAACTTGTCTCAGAAGGTTCTTATTTTACCAGGGTTCCTGGAAGGGACCTTTGATTTAGGGTTGCCATATTTAGAGGAAAACATACAATATACTCAGTTATATTTGAATTTCAGGTAAGTGAGAGTAATTTTTTAATGTAAAAATTTCTCTCCCTTCCTCCCTCCCCTTCCTCTTCCCCCCTCTCTGTGTTCATTCCATCTATTACGTGAGCCATCTTTAGGTTAAGAAATTATTCGTTGTTTAAGCATACAATACATTGGATGCACTTACACTCATAAAACCTATTCATTGTTTATCTGAAATTCAAATGTAATTGGGCACCCTGTACTTTATCTGGCAACTCTACCTTTGCTGAGCTTCACTTCTAATGAGATAGAGAAGCAAAATAATAATGAAAACAAGGGGAATAAAAGCCATTATGGTCACCACTTCTGGTCCCCAGGAGCTGTGCCCCTTGCATAATTTCTCTCTCGTCCTCAGGTGAACCCTGTGAGGCAAATGTTATCTCCCACTTCTCAAATAAGGGAACTGAAACTCAGAGAAGATGAGTAATTGGCCCAAAGTCGCACAGCCAATTTTCCTTCCATAACTCTTCTCGCCATATAATGTTTTTATGTTTTGTTTGTCTGCTTGACTTCAAAATAAGTTCTAGGCCCCAAAGAACCTCGCGGGGCCTGGTTCTCTCTGACTGTAAGATCACAGTTTCCCATAACACCAGTCTCTCTTTGAGGGGTTCGGTTAGAGCCGAACCCCAGGCAGGAAGAGCTGTACCAGGGTGAACTCAGGAGGAGCTGCTGCAGGGGATCTAAAGTCCCAACTCAATATTTCTGGGGCACTGAGATACAGGACTTTGTTACTTCCACTGTTTTTCTTTCATATTCACTTGCAAATAACTAAGGATAAACAGAAAACAGCAACACTTAACATAATTTCAGTTCCAGAGTCCCATGCATTTTATTCTAAATGACAATATTTAACAACGAAATTGCTTCATTTCAACCTCATTGCATTTCTTCAAGTGGGAGTACTATAATTTAAAAATAATAAATGCAACAGAGTGAATATATTGCTTTCATTAATCCCCAATACTGCTTATTTTCAGCACTTTTAAATTATTTGGGTGTGCTCAATAGATTTAGTTGAAGTGGAAAAAGAATCATTCAAACTTCAGACCATTTATAATTATCAATTCATCTGCTGTTTTCCGACCAAGTAGCTGAACTTCAGTAGGGTTTAGTTTGAATGATTTCTTCCCCCACTGCCTGCCTGGTATAAAACAGTGAATTAGTCAAGTAAAAATGTCGATGTAGTTGAAGGTGCTATAAACAAGGACATCACAGCCTCTGAATTATCAGCTAGCACAGGTGATGTTGATTACATGTCACGGCTTCCCAAGGGCACCCAGAGTGACAGTGGCAACTTTCTCCATGCCCAAAGCAACGGGAAAAACTAAGGCACTAGTCTGAAAATTTCCCTTCTGCTCTTCCTTTTGCCTGATTTCCAATGGATTAAAAAAAGGTCAAAATTTAAGCACTAAGTTGCCTGCTAATAATATAGGACCCCCTGTGAAATTCGAATTTCAGATAAAATCTGAGTAGTTTTTAAAGTGTAATTATGTCCCAAATTGTCCAGCCTGTAGTTTGGTTTGCTAAATCTAATAACTATATTGATGACCAGGACCTTGCATCTGACTACCTTGCCTGGTGCTGTTCTTTAGACATGCAGAGTGGTGTCTAATAGTGATGCCTGGCATTTATTGAGGGATTATTAGGTACTGAGCATTACTCTGTATTCTTTACATTTATAAAGATGGGAAAATGAGACTTAGCAAGGACTTCACCATGATCTCAGCAAACATGTGCAAAGACTGCTGATTTCACTACACCACTGTGCTTTCTCAGCACATGGGAATAAATGACTGGTTTGCATAGGTGTATGTCTCCTTCCTTTAAGATTGTAAACATAAACATTGTCTTAAAATCACATGGCCATGTTCAAGGCTGAGTTTTGCCACGTGTACAATAAGCCATCCATGCAGACCTCGTCAGATTGGCAAGTGAATTGGCCCATCCCCTTATTATTAAAAGGAACCTCCCAGCTGAGAAAGGTATCATTTCAAGATGTGAAATGTAGGGGCAATAATTGGATAATGCTTCCGATGAGCGAAAGCAGTTCCCAAACAATGAGTTCCTTTGAATTCAGTAAAGTTGCTATTTCAATTAATTTCAGATTCATAATGAGTTGCCCTGAGGTTTTGAAATTTCATTTTGGTGTTTTTGAATTGTGGATTTACTTAAATGTAGGTTCCATTTCCTAATTGGATAGAAGCACGTTCATTTGCAAATGGGCCAGGTTCCATGCTGAGGATTACAACATAAACATTTCTTCTTAAATATATATTGCATCTAATTATTGAAAAGATGCTAGTGCAAGATTTTGAGAAAATTCAAAAGAAGAAAACAGGGCCAGTGACGCAGCACAACTGTTTTCATTCTTGCACATTTCTTTCCTGTTACTGATTTCTGAAGTGGTTGGAACTGACAGAGATTCCACAGGGCTTGTTAGAAATGAATTCATGGTTTCTGTCAAGAAGAAACTGCCTACATAGAAGAAAAAGGAAGATGAGGGAAAAAACCTACCTTGCAGTACCAAGCAATTCTATTTTTTTTTTTTTTACAAAAATTCAATAAACAGGACCTGTGATGACGTGGTGAACCGGTAAGAGATTTTTTCCTCTTCCTGTGATTATTCTCTCTCATCTCAAGCATTCTGAGGATCTGGAAACTGATTTCCACATCCTGAATCAGGAGATCTAAGCACCTGCCATCGAATTACCTGGAAGAGACCAGAGTTCAGGTGGAACACTCGAGTCTGTCCAGGGCTCGCTGGATCAGCCCTTGCCGGGTACCTGGCCCTGGGTTAAAAACCAGAAATGAGTGAAACATATTCTGGACTTGACTTTGCCATTTTGTGACAGAAGTCTGAATTATGGGGACAGATGCGAAGCGAGAACAAAGTGTCACGTTGCTCCCGGAAGAGACCGCCCTGAATCAGGGTAGTTGTCACCAGTGTGGGGAAGGAGTGTGGATATTGCCCTTGGTTGGTTTACAATTCTCAAGAGCAAGGGTAAAAAAACCTAAAGAAAACAGTGATTTGCCAGAGAAAGGAGGGAATCCAACAGGAGTCCCCCTGGAATGGCCTTGTTATGTAATGCTACAAATCCTTCCCCCTGAGGACCAAGACTAGGGCCGTGAGGAGCTGGCATACTAGCAAAAAGTGAAACAATCTACATTTCAAAGCCATGGCTGGCAAGAAAATAAACATTGAATCAATTTCTTCCTCTAAGTCCATGTTCCATTAGAAAAACTATGGTAGGTGACATTTTTCACATTTTAATTGGTGTTTCGCTGATTTTATCAGAATTTTTGCTGATCAAAGCAGATTGGCTATTTATTTATTTTTCAATGAAGCTAACTGTTCACTGCAAGTTTAATGTACTGTGATGAATTTTAAATATCCTCCTAGTCAGATAACCAAGTGTTTGGATCAAGACGTCCTTGTTACACTTAAATTATTAATTACTCAAATGGGCGAAAGGTAACTTTCAGATAAAATGTCACATTTTAAATGGATCTGAGTTAGATGAAAATGTTGAGTCTACATTAGAAGATTGGAGGAAAATAACTACTTCCCTTTGCAGTCTGCTTAACCCCCTCCTACCTGCTTGGTTTTTAGACATATGATAAATACTTTCATTATTAGTTTATTTCCAGTAGCTTACAGAACAATAAGTTTTTATGTTATTTACACTCCAGTGACTTTGGTTTAATTGGCTTCTTTTATGTTATTTATATAAATATAAATCATACTGGGTTTTAAAGTATTAATGATGCATTTTATGTTGTAATGCTGTTTTCATCTGGACTAGCACTCCATAAATTCTCCCCATCCATGGGTAACAGCTGAGCAACTTTACAAAATCTTCCAAAGTCAAAGCAAACTTCTGCAGGAGCCGAACCTCTGCAGAACTCACCCCTGGGCTAGAGAGAGCCACTGAATTCCATTTTATTTGCAATGGCTTTAGCAAGTTAATTTATTTCAATAGTTCTGGAGGGCAATTCTCAGCTCTGTGTACTTGAGAAACAGCATAGATTTTTCTTTCAAGGCAGTTTCACAAAGCAGTGAAAAGAAAACTGATTTTGAGTCCAGCTCCTCCCAGGTGTAGCGCCTACCAGCCGTTCCTGCACTCCCCGGGGATCTGTTTCTCATGGGAAGGTCATCTGGCCCATGTAAATTTCTACATGTCTAGATTTACATGCACTCATTTGGTGATCTTCAGACATTTTTCTCTCAATTCCTAAGATAGTGGCGTGAGAAAATAAACTTTTCTTATGTAGCCCATATTTTTAAATAGATTTTAAGATTAGCTATACATATGCAGGCTTATTCAAGTGGTTCTCTACATACTGGGTTCTTCCAGTGATGAAAACAAAAAGGGCTGAGGATGTAGCTCAGTGGTAGAGCCCTTGTGTGGCTTTTCTGAGACACAAGATTCAATTCCAACACTGCAAAATAGCAACAATAATATAATAATGATAAAGGAAATTAAAATGTTTTTGAATGATATTATTTTAATTGTTGATTAAAAAGAAATGTCCCTTGGCATGTGAGGGGAAGCAGGGTAAGTTTAATTTTTAATTTTTTTAAAATTTTATTTTAAAGGGGATAACATTAAACACAACAAAACAGAACAGAACAGGACATAAGAAAGCACAAATTTCAAAGCTAGACAACCAGAGATCTTCATTATCTGTCATATTCTCTTGCTTTCTTCCAAATGGTTGTCCATATCTTTGCATACAGGGAGCTCATACTAAATACCATAGCCAATCTTTTCACAAGATGTGTAGTTCACTGGCTCCCACTTGCTAAAGGAGGGGGGGGACACAGGACGGGGGACAGGATGACATGAGATGTTTGATTCTCAGCCCGCGCGCCAGCAGGCTCACAGCTGCCCCCCAGAGCGGGGAGGAGCTCCTTGTTCTCCAGGCACCCGGAGACAACCACATGGTGCAGGTCCCGAGGCGCCAGGGTCTCTCTCCTTCGGGCTGCCTAAAGTCTGCCACACTCACTAATTTTTGTTTTGTACTGGAGATCAAACTCAAGACCACATGCTTACCAGGCAGGCACTTCTGCCACTGAGCTAAATCCCCAGCTGGGGTAAGTTTAAACAGCAAAGGAATTACAAACACTCACTGTTTAATGACAAGGTTCCACTCCTGCAACTAGGTCATTAGATGAAATGGTAACTAAATAAAGAATTCTGTGCATTATGCACATTGCAATATTCAGAACAAAGAAATGGTCAGAGGAAACTCCAACTTGACGACTTTGCTTTTATGTGCATAACTCTTACATTCTGTACTGTAGTGTGTAACAACGTGAAACTACGTGACAGTACTGCACAGCACAATCAGCAAAAGTTAGAGTACTGGGTGAACAAGGTGCACTGTAAAAAAGAAGACATCGAGGCATTAGAAACAAGATGTCCAGAGCCATACCAAGAAAGGACAAGTTGGAGTCTGAGGGGCAGGTCAGACGTCTAGACACTGTGCCTGGTTGTAAGTCTGAGCAGTCGTTAATCAGGTGGATGGTGAAAGGCAGAAAGGCTGTAGTCACGTGATGGTTGTGGTAGTTTGAGTTGCACTTACTTAGAGAAAGTCAGGTACCCACCCAAATCTAGATCGTACTGGTGACAAAGGTGGCACATGGAAAGTTCTGAAAACTGCCAGCACCCTGCTCGAGCACAGGCTTTCTTCCGGAAGGACACATGACATGAGCCCATCGTGTGTTGTCAGCTCTATCTGTGTGTTCTTTTTCAAAGCACCAAGAGCCCCAGGACAAATGTTGTATAGTGTGTATCCATTGAAGGAACTCTTGGAATCAAAGAGATCTTCCTTCCTGGGAAACTTGGGTCAACTTCCTTAACATCACAGCCTTGGTTTCCTTATTGGTAAAATAGAGATGCAATCGGGGAGTTTTGCTTCGTGGGATTGTTCTGAGAGACATGTGAAGGGAGTCTGTGGTGCCGTAGCATAATACCTTCAGGCTGTCATTGCTCAATAAATGGGTATTATTTTAAATGCCTCGTTCAAAGCCACTCTAAAGTCTGAAAGGACATCAAGTAAGCCATACTACTAACTGTGCATGTCTTCAACTCAGATGGAGAACACTGAGGGCAACAGCAAGTGTTCAGTGAGAATGATGTTAGTGAAGAGGAGGGAGAATGCACGACACTGAAAGAAATACAACGCAAGACACTAAAGATAGAACTGGCAGGCAGTGGCAGCCACTTCTGATGTGAACTGAGTGCTCCCCAGAAAGGAGGTAGGAGGACCAGCTGGTGGAAAGAAGCTGAAAGAGCTGGTGCTGGCTGCACTGCAGCTAAGAAGGAAGCTCATGGCGCTAGACTTGAGCCAGACACTCATGTGAGCGTGTCAGCCCCGCCAGTTCAAAAGGCACTTACACTTTATCTCCATGCCAGTACAGTGGTGTATGCAGTTAGGACCTAACTGTCCATTTTACAGGTGATGTTACTGAGGCTGAGGGAGGTCCAAGGATTCGCCCAATATAGAGATCTGCTCAGTTATTCCTTCCACTGTGAAAGGCTGCCTCAAAGAGTGATTTGACTTAATGCAAATAGCTATCTGTTATTAAAACAATTGACTTAAATCCTCATAACCACCCCACAGGTGGTTCATGTTGTGTACTGCAGTGAACCTTGTTTTAGAGTTTGAAGTTGGAGTTTGAAGACTTTCCAACCTTTGGTTCCTTGGCCTGTGAGAGAGAGTGGTAAATGTCTGACCTGGGTGGGGAAATCAAAACCACACCCCTGATGGAGAGAGAGAATTATAAACAAACAATGGCACTGAAATATAAAACACAGATTTGGTTGATAAGGCTGATGTGGAAACACTGATAAAAGAGTAATTAATCCTGGGGGTTGAAGACAAGATGGCGGACTGGTAGGTAGCAGGAGAGAGACCCTCTCTGAGAGAGACAGCTCAAATGCCAGAATAAAACACCCTGGAGAGACCCAAACAGAGAGAGATGGACTCTCACAACCCACGAAGAAACTAAAGTGCAAAAAACTGCTTGAATATGAGGTCCTGGGCTACTATTAGTGAAGATAAGATCAGCGAGCACAGTGCCTTCCTTGAGCCGCCTGAATTCCTGCCCGACCTGAACAAGAGACCGCGCAGAAGCGACTGGCTTGAGCCGCCGGAGCGTGGAGCTGAACAGCCCTGTGTGCAGCTCGCCCAGGCCGGCCCTGCACGCGACCCACACAGAGGCACCGTGAATTCCCACCGCTGCCGCACTGAAGTCAGAGGTCGGGGAGCCCAGCAGTTGGGGACTGGCATCAACACTTGGTGAGTGATGGGAATAAGACCCTCCCACGGGAAAGGGGAAACCGCCTGGACGACATGTTGGATTTGGGCAGGACAGCCCTAACTCCATAAGGAAGTGGCTTCAGCTGGTTGCTCCCCTCGCTGAGCAGATTGGTGGAATCTGCTTGGACTAGGCTGCACCCCTGGTGGGGACTCAGTGAGTCGCTACAATATTACTTTCCTGAGATCAGTGCACACTGACGCAGTGAAGGCCTGCAAAGGTTGACTGGCCCGGAAGGGAGGGGCTAGCGCACATTGCCCATGGGTGAACTCTAATCCCTGATAACCTATTAAAGAGGGCTAAAGCTCCTAGCCTGCACCCTCTAGAGGAGCCTTAACCAACAAGAAAAGGGTCTGGGCATTACACTGTACACTTGTATGGAGGGAACCAAAAACATGACAAAAGGGAGAAATAAGAAACAACTCCCAGCCCCCAACCCTGAGAACATTGATCCACGAGAGGTAAATACAAAAGAGATTGAGGGCAGCAAAAATGCAACATCAAACACAGCGCTAGCAGACATAAAGAGATATCTTCAGGACCTCGTAAGCAGGACCAAAACTGAAATATTAATTCAAATTAAACAAGAGATAAGTAGATTAATAAAAGAAGGGCTGGGCACCTCTCAAGAAGACACAGACAGAAGAATGGAGGAACAAAAATGGAGAGAAAAATTTAATGAAGAATTCAGAAAAAAACTAGAATTCATGAAGCAAATTCAAAGAGATTATCAGGAAACTAAAGACTCGCTAGAAAGCTGGCAAAACTGCTTGAAAGAAACCAAAGACAGATTATCAAAAATTGAACACAGGCTTGCAATGTGGGGTCATGAAAGGGAAGATCTCTTAAAAATAACAAAGGAGCAGGCAGTAACAATAGGAAGGCTAGAGGACGACAAGAGGATCTATAACTTAAGAATAAAGCATGTGAATGAAGAAGCAGGAGTCAAAACAGAGGAATTGCAAAGGCTATTCACAGAAATCATTAAGGAAAATTTTCCAAGCATAGAAAAAGGAAATGATATGCAGAGGTATGAAGCATACAGAACTCCAGCCACCTACAACCAAAATAGAGCTATACCTAGACACATAATAATCAAGATCCCAGAAATTCAATATAAGAACAGAATATTAAAAGCCATCAGAGAAAAGAAACAGATCACCTATAAAGGAAAACCCATCAAAATCATGGCAGACTTCTCGACACAGACCATCAGGTCAAGAAGAGCTTGGAGTAAAGTAATTCAAGCACTGAAGGAGAACAATCTCCAGCCCAGATTGA
>PVJX010003887.1:0-14305 GCA_004027295.1 Dolichotis patagonum
GATTCCGGTGATTTGGTGCGTTTGCGGGCCCGCGTGTTTGTCGACAAGCGAGGTCGCCAGTCAAGTGACAAATGGCTTGACCTAACGTGTGGTAGCAGTGTCTAATAAACGTGCCGTCTTTCTACCCTGGCTTGTAAAAACGCTCTAGCGGCCCGAAGGTGTGCCTGGGGTACGGGAACTGTCGCGCCCCCGGGCGTTTGGGCGGGCGGGCGGCCGCTGCTGGCCGCGCTGGGCCGTCGCGGGGCCCGCGGGGCGGAGGCGGGGCGGGCCGGGCGGGCCGGGCGGGCTCTCGCCGCTCCTACCTGTAGCTCCGCGGGCCGCCCCCGCCCACCTCCGCGGCCGTTCAAAGCAGCGGCCCACGCGCTGTCCTCCGGAACTCGCCGGACAGAGGCGCGGGACACGGCTCGCAGAGGCCTCCCGGAGCCAGTCCGGGAGGACTGGGTGAGCCTGGCGGGCGGAGGGCTCCCGGGGACGCGGCGCGGCGGCGGGCAGCGCGCCTCGCTGCGCTCCTCAGCCCGCCTGTACTGCGAGGTGCGAAGGCTGGGGCTGTTAGGGCCCCGCGGGAGATTTTCTAGGGAAGAGGGATAAAGCTCTGCGAGCCGAACTTTTCCCTTGAAGTTTAATGACTCAGAGATAAAGAATGAGCTGGGAAGTGGTTACTGCCTCTAAACTGCTGTCCGAGGCTATGAACTTGAAACCTACGCTGACTTCCGTTTCTACCGACTTGGGCTACCTGATGCTTCAGGCTAGATGACTTTCTTCTAGCTAATTGCAATTGTTATTCTGCTAAAGTGAGAGGGAGTTGAGGGTGAACAATGGAGAGCGGTCCTGTTAATTTAATTAGGCATCGAAGATAATGCCTGCTGCGAAAAAGTGAATGCATTTCTTACGGTATTTACCGTAGGGCCTTTGGAGACATGTAGATAACAACATTTAAAAGTAATTAAAACTCATTTCAAGCGGGGTTTCAGGCTTTACTCGACCGGACCTTTTATTAGGGTGATTTACGAAGAACTTCTTCGAAATAGTTTCAGTTCTTAAGTTCTTTCTTCCATAAAAAAGGAGTCGCCAAAAAGGCAGTGATATGAACAAAATGCCCTAGTCTTCGTTTTGCTGAGAACTCCAAAAGTTACTATTCAGCTGATAAAATCTTGCTTAGCAGCTACTTCAAATAATCTGTGCTTCTGCTCCCAACCTGAAGTGTTTCCTACTTTCTCTGGTTAGGCATTGTGCCCAGCCCCAAGACTTTCTTCCATTTTCTTTAACTTTCTTACATTTACTTTTCATTTTAAGATTTATATATGTATGTGTACATATATATTTATTTATAAACAAAAAGAAGAAATGACTGTCACAAGTAATGCATCTTGTGTCTTCCACTTTTGACTTCTTTGTTCTTTTAATGCCTTTATGATACTTTCTAAAGTTATACTAAAAGATTTATTTCATAACCAGTGAATAATTTCACCTGAATTAGGGTCCCAGACCCACTTTCATGTGTTAAAAGAAGGAACCAATGCTTTTAAGTGAAACTTAGGTTCAAAACTCAGATCCTAGTTAATGGTTAATGGAATATTAATAACTACAGTAACTGAAAATTTTCACTTTAACTTTGCATACAAGCTCTTGCAACTTGGTGTATATCATAATATTTTTAGGACAAAAAAGCCTTTGTCAAGTTTCATATGTGAACATTGTTTTTTCAATATTTGACCAAAAAATCTTCATTAGAAGTATGAGCCCTGACACCTAAAATGTAAGCCACTACAGATACATCCTAAATGAATGGAAGGATTATAAATAAAAATTAATTTGAGATTTTACAATCCCACTTCAGGGCTTAAAATCGGTATGTGAAAGAGGTATCTGAACTCGCATGTTCTTGCAGCATTATTTGAAATAGTGAACTTACAGATCCAGCCTAGCTGTCCTTCAGTGATAAATGGATGAAGAATACGTGGTCTGTATACACAGTGGAATACTATTCAGCCTTTTAAAAAACACAATTTTGTCACTTGTAACATGGATGAATCTGGAGGACATTATGCTAAGTGAAATAAGCTAGCCACAAAAAACCCCCACGTATTCTCACTTGTATACGTGGAATCTGAAATAATCAGACTCATAGAAACAAAAGAGTAGAATGGTAGTTACTAGAGGCTAGTGAGTGCAGGGAATGGGGAGATATTGGTCAAAAGGTAAAAAGTTGCACTTAGGAATAAATTTTCAGTACTACTGTTAGCTTGATGTAGTCATCTCACATTGTATACATACAGTAGCACTATGTATTCATTATATATGACTATATTGTCAAAAACCTACTAACTTGGATGACGATTCACTTTTATGAAAGTATTTTTTGAAATAAAAGGATCGGTCTGAGGGTCATTTTAAATAGCTTTTAGAGGTATTTCAAATAAGTAGTTGTTTTGAGAATTAAATGAAATAATAGACTGAAAGCACTCAGTGTAGTGTGAGGTACATAGAGTGAATGCCAAAATGCTATGAATGAATAATTAAATCAAAATTTTAGTTCTGTTTGTATCACTGCTTCAGGAATGTAACTATTCCATGAAGGTGGGTATACTCACACACATAGACTAGCTTTAAAAATTGGACTCCTAATTTTTCCCCAAGGTAGATAAGAGCTACCACGATGCTAGCTTCTATGACTGATCCCCCCAGTTTTACATGAGTTATAATAAAAATATTTTTAAAAGGAAGTTTCATTATTTATATACATCAATATATATTTTGAATGCAACTCAAGAAAATTCCTTTTCATTCAAAAAATGAGGGAAAATGGCAGGCTGGAGGTTGGATCTGCTTGTTAGAGTCATAAAAAGCTGCTTGCTTTAAGTACCTATCAGTTCCTTAAGGTGAATAAAATACTGAAAATTAAGCTTTTGTTTATATTAAGTCATCATAAAACATTTTTGCAAGTGGTTTCTCAGTGACTTCTACCTTTGGTTTGCACTCTTTCCCTGAAGAGGTCATTTAATTTTCTTAGGTTGCCACCACTGCATATTGAATTTTAGTTCTTTACATGAGAGTCTTAAGAATATTATTAAGACTAAATCATATTTCATATCAGTTCTTAGGTCATTTCTTCATCAAATTACATCAAGTATTTTGTATTGAATTTGTAAAATCTGTACCTTTAGCAGGGATATAGATTTATAAATAATCAAGGAATTTCAAATAAATTATTGCTGAACTGTACATACATCATTCCAGTAAGGATTATGGGGAAGAATTTGTATAGTAATTTAACCAGTACTACTAGAAGTGGTCAGCAGAGGGAGCAAGAGCAGTTTTTAGTAACTTGGTTTTCTTTTTGTTTCCATGAACTCAACAAGAAGACATGAGTAAAACCCAAGATGAACCTCCTCATGAACCTGAAAACCAGTTTATATTGCGTTTGCCTCCGGTAAGAAATCTTTGTGTATCAGAGCAAATATCTGAAGACCAGAATCTGCTTTGATTCTGTAACATTTATTTTTCAATCTATAAAAATTCAGAACATTTGTTTTTCAGCAAGCATATTCTTATTCTATTAAGCAGCCCAATTCTAGTTTGTATCCTTCTAGCACAATTTCTTTCTTCTTGTGCATACCACCTATTATGTGGGTTGAATTTCTAACCAAAGGGCTGTGACAATGATGGGTCCAGTCACTTATCATGGGCATTAATAGCTTGTTCCCTAAATAGCCAAGACTCCCCTAAAATTCTTTCTGTTCTTAAAACGGGCAGTAAAAACGACTGTGAAATCTCCTGAAAATTCATCACCAGGCGAGGTTATTAAAGTATATCTTAACATTATGTTTGAATCTCTTCCCTGACTGATAACTATATTCAAGCATTATTTATTTAGGAAGATACATTATGGATGGCTATTTGCCCAATTAAGAATAATTAATATACCCAGTAAACTTTAGCTGAGCCTTTCCTTAGTGCCTGTAACTTGAGGGGAGCAGTAAGAGGCAGAAATGTAGAATTGGTAGATGGCACTAACTGTATCTATTAAAAGACAAACGAATTTAGAGTTAGCTTCACTCTAACTTGATGTATACAATGCAGTCTCTCATGGTACAGACACTGTTAACATTCAGGAGCTACAAGGTTTTATTTAAAGGAGAATTCTCTTTGGTATATCCATTCACTGCTAAATAGATGATTCTGATTTTTTGATTTACCTCCTTTTTAGGAACATGCTTCTACTGTCAGGAGCATAATACGTTCTGGAAGTGTCGCCATGAAGGATAAAATAAAAATTGACTTATCGAGTAAGTAGTTAATACCCATTAAGAAATCATTTACTAAAAGACTGTTATATGCTAAGCACTATACTAGGTACTACAGGTGTGAAAAAGAACAGAATATGACCTCTATCTTAATGGACTCAGTTTATAGAGCCTAGAGTTACTTACACCTTTTTTAAGGATAAAGGAACTAGAAATTATGCAACTTGTGGTAATTATAACAGTGTACATAGAGAAATTGGATATCAACTGAGATTTTCATTCAGTTGGTAATCTATGTATAAGCTTTGTGATTTCTGAATGTCAAAAAGCATGACGAATATATGATTCATTATTTACAAAAATGACACATCTATTTCTTTAAATAAATATTTTTGTATTTGCAAATTGTACATTTGGTGAGAAGTTAATACCCAAAATATATAAGGAGTTTACCTCAATTTCAAAAACCAAATAACCCAAACAAAAATGGGCAAAGGACCTGAACAGATAGTTCTCAAAGGAAAACTTACAAATAACCAATAGGTTATTTAAAAATGCTCAGCATCACTAATCATCAGGGAAATGCAAATTCAAGCACTGTGAGATACCACCTCACACCTGTTAAAATGACTTTTATCAAAAAGAGCAAAGATACATTTTGGTTAAGATGGAGCGAAAAGGAAACTCTTGGACATTGTTGGTAGAAGTGTAAATTGACTGCCATTATGAAAAACAGTATGGCAGTTCCTTAAAAACTAAAACTAAAATTACCATATGACCCTCCACAATTCCACTGTGAGAACATATCCAAAGGAATTGAAATCAGTGTGTTAAAGGGATAGGCACAATCCTATTTATTGTAACATTGTTTTAATAGCCCAAATATGGAATCAGCCTAAGTATTCATCATGAGATAAATAGATAAAGAAAATGTGGCATATATACACAATGGAATTTTAGTCAATCTTTAAAAACAGTGAAATTCTGTCAATTGGGACCAGATGGATGAATCTAGACAACATTATGCTAAGGGAAATAAGCCAGTCTTAGAAAGACATATAACACATGTTGTCACTTATATATGGAATCTAAAAGAAATTGAATTCATAGTGGAGAAGAAAATAATGGCTGCCAGAGATTGTTGAGAGTTTGGGCATGAGAAAATGAGGAGTTGCTAGTCGAAAGATACAATGTTTTGGCTAGTCAGGAAGGGTAAGTTTTGATCTCTTTTGCACAGCAAATGTAACTATAGTCAATAATGATGTATTGTATATTTCAAAATAATTAAGAGTAAATTTTAAGTGTATTACTCCAAAAAATGTTGAGTGTTAATTTGCTTGATTTAATCATTCCACATTGTGTATGTGTGTGTATATATATCAAAATATCACATTTTACTCCATAAATGTAATCTAGTTATGATTTATCAATTCAAAATGATACTAATCTTTAAAGACTCCAAAGCAGAAATAATAATGCTTTTACATAAGGCTTATCTGCCTAAATCACTAAAACAAATAAACAAACAAAAATAAAATTCATACTATTTGTTTGGTTTTGCTTTTTTTTTTTTTTGAGGCAGGATCTCACTATGGAGCCCAGGCTGGCCTCAAACTTGTGGGGCTTCTTTGACCTCAGCTTCCCAAGTGCTGGGATTAGAGGTGTATACCACCACACCCAGCCTGAATTTTTTTAAATGTAGAGAAGTATATTAAAAAAATTTTAAAAAGGACCATAATTCTACCACTTAGCCCTTATTGACATTTAAAAAATGAAAGGCGATACAAGTTTATGTTTATAAAATTCAAGTAAAACAAAAGTTCAAAGGCAGACAATGAAACTTTCCTTTCTCATAGTGCTCCAACCTTAGTACCAAAAATAACCAATATTAACTGTTTCTTGTGTTTCCTATCAGAAAAATTTTATGCAAACTTGTACATTTTAAATAATTTCAGTTTTTAAAATTAATTCAGACAATAAGTATTGAGCTATACATGATTTTTGGCATCTTTCTTTTTCAGTTAATAATAGAAGATTAAACCTGAATCCTCTCTGTCAAAAGACATTCATGTTTATGACATCTGAACAAGATCCAGAGTTCAGTACATGACTGTTGGATAGGATTTTAGGATTGTGAAGCCACCTAGAGATTTTATTTTTAGTTTTATTTCAGTATTGGGGATTGGACCCAGGCCTTTGCATGAGTGACATCCCCAGACATTTTTTTATTTTTTAATTTGAGACCAAGTTTCACTAAATTGCCTAGGCTGGGCTTGAATTTGTGATTGTCCTGCTTCAGCCTTCCGGAGTGCTGGGATTACAGGTGCATGCCACCTTGTCCAGCTCCAATTGGAGATTTTACCTTTTTTTTTTTTGTACTGGGGATCAAACTCACAACCTCACGCTTGCCAGGCAGGGGCTTATACTGCTGAGCTAAATCCCCAGCTGTGGAGATTTTACCTTAATACTTAGCATCATTCTAGGACCACGTCAATCGATCCCTTTGAAAACACACCTGTATGATGATATGATTGAATGCTTTTAATAAAAGAAATGTGTTTAAATGATTGGCATCTGCTTTTTAGGGTGAGATAAAACTTACTGCTTCCCTCACATTTTGTTCACTTGCATGACTAAAAAACTTAACTACTTTTGAATGGGTGACGTAAGTTGAGACAAATGAGCTCCACATAGTCCCTTTTCTTTGGGAAGTTACTCATCATGTAACTGTTTTAACATTGTGAGAAATAGTAGATTTAACTGGAAGACTAATCTGTCCCACAAACGTCCTCACTATTCAAATACTGGGATGTACAAAAGTTCTTCGGGGAGATGTCAACATTAATCTCTGTACTCCTATTTAGCTGATGGACGCCGTGCAGTTGTTGAGGTAGATGATGTCTCGCTATCTGCTAAGCTGGTTGATTTGCCTTGTGTTGTTGGAAGTCTGAAAACTTTTGATAAAAAAACCTTTTATAAAACAGCAGATATTTCCCAGGTATGAATTTTTGTTTTCTGGATCTACATCATTCAAGGAATTTTTTCATCCTTCCTTTTTTCTTTCTTTCACTTGGATGGCAGCCTGCCATTTCTAATTTCCAAATCAATTGCACAGGAATATAATGTCACATTTTGTTCAGTGTTTGATCCTTAACTTTTTACTACCACATTTTATCCCAATGGCTTGCAGTGCTTCCTGTTTGCCATTTATAGTGACTTTTATTAATTTAAAAATATGAACAGCTGGGATCTTCTGAACTTTCTACAAATGGCTTCTTATATCTCTGCTGTTGATTTCTTATTTCCTCTATAAATGAAAATGTTAAGATATGTGTTTTCAGCATATTCCCTCTGCAGTGGTGAACACTATAGCTTAAAAACTCATAGTTGATATATAGTGCTGCTGGGAGAAAGAGGAGAGGGAGGGAGGAAGAGAGACAGAGACAGAGAGATACAGAGAGAGGGAGAGAGGGAGGGAGAGGAGAGGGAGAGAGAAATATAAGGGAATATGAATGTATATTACATAATACTTGGTTTTTTTCTGAAAATGCCAGGATGTCTGGTAGTAATTGATCATAACTCAAGATTTGTGACCATGATTAGCTTTTTTGTCTTCGCTAAATGTAGATGCTTGTATGCAGTGCTGATGGTGACTTCCACTCTCCTCTGGAAGAACCAGTTACCTTAACTAATGTTAGTGAAACCAAGAATAAGGAAAAAGTGATGGACAAAAGTTGTATCTGGAGGCATGGAAGTAAGTCACCAACACATTGCTCATTATAGCCTGTTATATTTATCTGCTGAATCCTAATTTCTTCTGAATCAGTCAGTATCTCTTGACTTGTTTGTTCACCTCGTATATGCTTTTAAATGGGAGGAGACATATCATGAACCAGTGGCTCTGTATAAAATTTAGATAGATATTTGACTACTGTCAGTCATACATGCTTCACCGTGTTATATTTGTTTTTAGTTTCTCCACCACTTAGGAATGTGAGAAAAAAAAGATTCCGGAAAACACAAAAAAAGGTTAGTCTCATATTTGTGTGTCTGCTGGGTGGATTAGAAGAGGATTATGAGTAGAAAGGAAAGAGAGAAAGTCAGGTGGGAATTAATGTATTCATTCATTTATATGTTCAATAAACATTTGTTGAGTGTGAGCTAAATGCCCAGCATTATGTGCTAGCATTTGGAAATGTAGCATTGAATAAAAACCAACCAGATCTTTGTGGTTATGGGCTAGTTATCATGGATCCGGAAGGAACATGAATTTGAAACTTCTGTCATCCTTTTAGTTTTCAGTTGTAAGACTGGTTTTACAGTGAATCTATATAGAACCTGAAATTGAGAATTGTGCTTATATTCCTAACTTTACTGCAGGCTTGTGGAAACTTGGACAAACTACAGAAGTACTGTGGTTTGGCTTCTTGGTTCAATTAAACTTTTTAATTTTGAAATATTTATATATTCACATGCAAGTTAGTTTCTATGTTCAGAGACACAATTTTTAAAAATTCTTTCAATTTTTTAATTTTTACTTTTTTGGTATGGGGGATCAAACTCATGACCTTGCGCTTGCCAGGCAGGTTTTGTGCCACTTAGCTGACTCCCCAGGCAAGATACCATGTACCCCTTCCTTTGTTTTTCCCATTGTAACATTTTTTGCAGAACTACAATACAATACCACAAACAGGATATTGACATGTTGTTGAGTTTTAAAAATAATTTCATATTCTAAACACTACTATTTTGTCAGATAGTTTGTAAATATTTTGTCCCAGTCTATAGCTTGTCTTTTTGTCCTGTTCATAGGATCTTTCAAAGGCCAAAGTCTTTAGTGTTTTTTTTGTTTGTTTGTTTTTATTTTAGACAGGTCTTGCTATGTAGTGCAGGCTGACCGTCAACTTGCTTATGTAGCCTAGGCTAGTCTCACACTCGTTGGTAATATTCTTGCCTCATGCTGGAATTACAGGCATGCACCAGCATGCCTGGCACAAAGCTTTTTTAGTTTTGATGAGGTCCAATTTATGATTTTTTTTCTTTTAAGGATTTTGTTCCTTTGTATGTTAAATTTAAGAAGTCTGCCTCATCCAGATCCTGAAGATTTTTTTCATTTTTTCCAGAAGTTTTACATTTTATATTTAAGCCTATCTACAGTCCATTTTTCGTTAATTTTGTAAAAGTATAAAGTTTAGTTCAAGGTACACTTTTTTTTGCTCAAAGATGCCCAATTGCTCCAGTACCATTGGTTTTCCATCCCCCATTGTATTGTCTTTGCACTTGCACCAAAAATCAGTTGGGTATGTTTGTGTGAGCTGGTTTCTGGATTCTTTATTCTGTTCCACTGATCCATGTGGCAGTCTCTCCACTTATATCACAATGGGATAGGCCTTGAAATCATAAGATTGATTGCTCCCACTTCAAGTTTCCTTCTTAAGACTGTTTTAGCAGGGCCAGCTGTGGTGGTACATGACTGTAATCCCAGCACTTGAGAGGTTGAGGAAGGATGATTGCCATGAGTTGGAGTTCAAGGCCAGCCTGAACTGCATAGCAAAACCTTGTCTCAAATAAAAAAGACTTTTAGTCATTCTGGAGCTTGTAAGCTTGTCTGTCTATAAAAACATGGCTGGATTTTTTATAGGAATTATATTAAAATTACAGACCAATTTAGGGAGAAAAAAGTATAAATTTTTACTATTTTGATTTTTTCAGTGTACACATTGCCTTGACTTAATGTTTTGTCAATCAACAGCATTTATTAAATGCCTACTGAGTGTAAAACTAAGTGAAGAATAGCTGTAGATCTCTTTTAAGTTTTACAGAATTGGAGAAATTATAAAACATTTTTGTTTATTATGTTTCATTTCATAGCTCACTGATTTCAAACAAATTGAAGTAATTATCTTTACTGAGGTAGAGCAATTATACTATAACTGCATCAGTTACCTTTAGTATGTTTTATTTAATAGCTAATTAGTTTCAAACAATGAGATAAATTATACACGTTACTTCTGAGCCTTTCTTCTCAACTCTAACCTGTACTTTCATATACATACACTAGATTTAATTCACTGAGAAAGGAATTCATTGTTTTATATCCTGTAATTACTAAAGGAAAATATACAATTTGGTCACTGAATCTGTATTCCAATCTACTTTTTTCAGCTTTTATAGCCATTCCTTGGGAGTCAGGATTCACTTTTATCAGCAGTTGTTTGCAAGATCTTATATCCCATCAAAATTATAATTTTTATTTGTGGCATAATGACTTGGTTGCTGTAAAGATAACTGTCTAAAACTGGATTCAAGGGATAACATTTAGCTAAGATCCAGTTTTTTTGTAGGAATATCTCTAATAAAGATATGGGGAAGTGAAATCTGTGAATTTATATATTTAAATCAAACTACTTCTGCATAATTGATAAGGTATGATAGCTGTTTGTCAACATAAATCATGGTAAATAATTAATAATTGATATCTAAAGATTTAACCTTTCAAAGATTTTTTTATCATAGAGCTTGAGATTAAATGTCTCAAGTAATTTTTACTTGGGAAACATAAGCAAACTGTATAAAATATAGACCATAGCTAAATATTCCTTCATAAACTATATTACTTAAAGTAGAGCTTTAAGGGCCGGGGATTTAGCTCAGTGGCTTAAGCGCCTGCCTGGCAAGCGCGAGGTCATGAGTTCGATCCCCGGTACCAAAAAAAAAAAAAAAAAAGAAAAAAAAGTAGAGCTTTAGTTGGCTAAGCAACTAATGGGGATTAATCATTTGAACTTGTTGGTTTATAGGAAAAGGGCATTCCTGCAATACATAGGGTGCTAAATGACACTATTAATATTTCTTCTCACACTTTGCTTCAGCACATTGAATCACCAGATGTGGAAAAGGAGGTGAAGAGATTGCTGTCTTCAGATGCTGAAGCTGTCAGTGGCCGTATCCTTTGTACCAGATATTTTCTATATTGTCTGCTCCACTCCATATACATGTGCTGACAAACCTAACTTCTGGTATTTGTGTGCCAGTTTTGATGTGTAGAACTTAAGACTTCTAGAAATGTTACTTTCTAGCTAGGAACAGCAAATACCTGTAATAGATATTATTTACTTGTATATTTAGTTCAATATAAGGCACTTATCCACACTAGGAATAGATACAAATGATCAAAAGTTGTACTAAATCAAAAAGCAATTTTAGACAAAGAGTCTCCTCCCATTCAACAATGCCTTCTTCTGAATTTTTCTTGACAGCTTCTTTTAGGATGGGAAGTCATTGCTGATGATGAAACCAAGGAAATAGAAAGTCAAGGCTGCATTCCAGGCTTACCAATATCCCCAGGAATGAGTAGTTATAAGCCAAGTGACACCTCATCAGGTATTTTAGTAAAGGTTGATCAGGGGCTTTAGATGGAGCAGGTGTTGACTGAAGGTGAGACATCATTCTCTATGGACTCACAGGCCAAAAACAGAAAGAGGATGACATTGTCCTTTGCAGTCTTGTTGGCCTCCATTATTTTAAGGGTTTTAGATTGGAATTGTAATTTCCCATCCATCCCTAGTACTCAATTTCCTATGGGTCCTTAGATTCTCTAAATATCTTGATCATTGTATAAATGAATGAATGTTAGTATTTTGTATTTGCTGCTCTTGTTTCATGAACAGAATAATCTTCCTGTGAAAGTGATTTTTTAAATTTTCTTTTTATCCAGTCAGTTTGAGAGTAAAAAGTATAACTGTTTCTGAAATGAGACATATTTGCAAAGCTTTAGACATTTCACTTTCCTCTTACTTAAAACCAATAGAGTACGATATACTTCAAATGATGTTCAGTGATTCTAGTAGTAACACTCATGATGAGGATGAGGATGAGAATGACGAGCAGGAGGAGGATGACGATGAGGAGGAGGAGGACGAGGAGGAGGAGGAGGAGGAGGAGGAGGAAGAGGAGGAGGACGAAGATTTCGAAGAGACTTTAGAAAGGCAGCTACAGGCCAAGATCTTTGCATATGGCCAGCATGAGACGAAGGAAGGTGCCAATTCAATAGGTAAGTCAGAGAAAAAGGCAAACAGATGGGATGAGGTAGGTGGCAGTGCTAAAGGCTAACTCTATTTTTGTGGGGATTTTTTTTGTCTTTTTAAGACAAGGTTTCACTATAAAGTTCAGGCTGGCCTTGAACTCACTTTGTAGCCCAGGCTGGCCTTGAACTCGCAGTGATCCTCCTGCCTCAGCCTCTCAAGTGCTGGAATTACATGCATGTGCCACCACACCTGGCAAAGGCTAACTCTAGACACACACTAGATTCAAAACTAAATTTGATAATTTCTTGCTCAGATGTGGAGTTTTACTTGACGTGGGGGCCTGTCCATTAGTGTAAGCTTTATTTATATACATGAAGTCTTTCTCTATCTCTGTTAGTTATGGAAATTCAGAAACATATTCATTATAAAGAGAAAAAGCTCCATCAGATTTACAACAAAGCACAAAGACAGAAGAATATCATGAGAAAAGTGGAAAACCTGGCCCTCAAGGTAAGTTCTTGTTGATTGGTATAAAGAAATCCTGATATTTTACTTTCAAAATTTCATCTTTGTGTTTCTACTTAAGTCATCTCTATGCAGTATTCTAATTCATTTATGAACCCAAACACCTCTTACAAGCCTTCAATAAAAGATAGGTCTATCTTATTATACCTAAATACTTTTGAACATGTAATGGAAGCTTTTTTGGTGGGAGTGAACAAACAATTTAAGATAATAATAGCCAATTTGGGCATTTAATCTGAAAATAGCATATAAAGAAATATACATTATCTCATTTCATCTTTGAATGCCTGAAACAAATGCAGTCACAATTACTAATTCATAAATAAATACTTGAAACTTGAAGTTGTTTAAGTAATTTACCAAAGACTACAATGAATAGTGGGGCTTAGATTGAACCGGTTGTTTGTACCAAAATGTATTTATTTCAATAAAAGGAATTTATTAATTTTAAATTTTATGATGCATGATCGGACAAGAATAAACATCTTGGTTTATTTTTAGTAATACCTGTTTAAGAGCTTCAATGATTTAGTGAAATAAATCAGACACACAAGTTTGAATATCACATGTTTCTCATGTATGAAAAACCCAAATGAGAAATAAGGAGCAAAACAAAAGATGGATACTTGGAAATATAAAGAACATGTTCAAATGGGAAAGGGAACAAGGAAGGTGAAAGTATAAGGGAAGGAAAAGTAAAAGGATTTTTAAAAAGAGAATGGAAGAGGAAGAATGAAAACAAAGCTTTTATATGGGGAGGGCAAGAAGGGGTTGAAGGGAAGGGAGGAGAATGGGAAAAAAGAAGAATTAAGACATATTATGTACAGATACAAATCCCCTATGATCAGTGTGATCATTATGAATGGCTAAGATATACTTAAAAAATTTTTTAGAACCAGCTTTAAAAAAAAGAGCCAGGCGTGGTGGCACATGCATGTAATCCCAGCACTTGAGAGGCTGAGGCAGGAGGATTGCTGTGAGTTTGAGTACAGCCTGGGCTGTAAATTGAGTTCCAGGCCAACCTGAACTGCACAGTGAAAACTTGTCTCAAAAGGACAAAAAAGAGGCAGCAATATTCTCAGTGACTCACTAGCAGGAACTCTTAAGAAGCCTGATATCACAGATTTGTTCTGTTTTAAATGAAGTTTTCAGTCTCGGACTTTCCTTGGCACTTGTTTACCCATAGAAGTGAATGGAAGAATAGTGTTTGAAGTGCAGTTTATAACTGCAAAGTGCTAGAGCTCTCAGTGTTGGGGTATAGACTAGATAGAGGGTAGGGATTCTGGCTGTTATCTGGAATGTCTGCCTATCTGAAATACTTATTTTCCAAGTGCACGAGTATAAGGGCTCTATAAATTGGCTATAAGTTGGTACTCAGCTTTGTTGAAAAGCAGATGATAGTATTCTGTCTCATTAGATTGAATTCTAGGTTAGACGTATAACTGATATCACAGATTTGTTCTGCTATTTTTATTTTATTTTATTTTACTTTATTTTATTTTACTCTATTTT